>MJUU01033880.1:17492-28706 GCA_002080025.1 Modiolus philippinarum | reverse complement strand
ATATCATCTATGTGGTCTGCTGTCAATCAGTTAACTACAATGTGTAAAATGTGTTTCTTAAACGCAGACAGTCTTTCAGGGCGTCCGCTTGGGCTGTAAAAGTACATCTCTTTGAAATGAAACTTTCCCACTCGCTTGACCGTTGCAATAATACACCATATATCATCAACACAAATTGCACCACCGGGGCCTAAGCACGAATAAAGCCAGTGTCAGTATCATTTTGAAACTAATTTTAGAGGAGTCATTCAATCAATCGCATGGTAAGTACATTGTAACCGTTTATTCTACTGCTAAAACTCTTTCTTTGAAGAAATAATAAAGAGCCCAGTAAATTCACTAATCAAAGCTTATGTCCCTCTCATAACGATTTGGCAAGGTATGTACTGATATTACCTACAAGGACACATGTTAACTACCATACCATTAGTTACCCAGTTAAATGAACCCAGTCTCCTTTTACACCAAAAATCTCCAATTTCAGGTGTGACAAAAAATGACATAATGCATAAAGTTTATTTTTATGATTCTTTTATGTGCGTAAAGCCATTTCATTTTAAATTCTCAATAAACGTTTTAATAAATTCTCAAACGTTTAATGTGAAGTATGAACATTTTTTACACGTAAGAACATTTTTACACGTAAACTCCAGCAGCTCACTCACAAACTAAATAAAGTCCGAAGGACTTTATGTAAAGTTTGTGAGAGAGCTGCCGGAGTTATACATACATAATTTCCTAAAAATCAGTGTTTAATCTTTATAATTCCAACTTTGTACGTTAAAAACTGCGTGATCCGTGTTAACGACGTCTTTATTTGCTGCACTATATTTTTGCAGAGCAGATTCATGGGCAAACGGAAAATCGAAAAATATTTCCGTTTGCTATTCATGACGTTGACCAATGAAAATGAACGTTACAATTACATTTGGAATTATAGTGTGATAAGTACAAGCTGTAATATGCAAAACGTGACTATTTCATATTTTATATTTGTGCATTTATGTTACCGAATAAGAAGTAAATGATACTTTTTAAACAGTTTTATTCTAAACGCCGAAGTCCATTGAAAACACTTTGTTGTGACCTTTATGTAATTATTTTCCGCTCAGCCTAAATCAACTCGGCCTAAATCAAATTCACTTCAGACCTGGAGGGAGATTTAACAACCATTTTATAGTGGAGGGGCTTGTCGCTTGAAAGGTAGAACTAAGAACTTGCAGATTTTTTTACTGATGTTTAGGGTACACATCGTGTTTTGAGGTGATTATTAATGTGGTGTGTAAAGTACAAGTAGTTCTTTAAAAGGTTTTATTTTCATTGTAACTATTTTATACAATTGTTTATATAAGTAAAATATTTATGACAATATTTTTATTTATGAGAATGTTGCTTTATTTATGAGAATGTTTCTTTTATTTATGACAGTGTCTTTAATTGCAATACACATTGCACTCTAACGTTATACCAGTGTTTGTAAATAACGGCGCTAAATTGTTCATTTTGTTTGCCGTTTGTATTGTTCTCTTATGACGCTTCGTTATGACCAAAACTTGTATGGGCGTCTTCACTACAATTTAGGATTTGCACGTAAATGCACAGAAGATTATAGTTGGTAAGATTTCTTTTATTTATTTTCGTCTATAACATTTATTTGTTCAAGTCCAGGTAGATTTACATGTATATTCAATATTTACGTACAGTAATTAAATTTATTTACTAGTTTAATTTGTTGAACAGTAAACTTCAAAGATCCAAAGCTATTGATATTGCATAGTCATTTATGAATATTGTTTATATTCTGACGGACTTATGAATTTATAAACACATCTATGTTGTACTTAATTTATGCTCACTATATGTTGCATTTATTATATGCTTATGACTATATGTTACATTTATTATATGCTTATGATTATATGTTGTATTTAATTTATGCTAATAATATCTGTTATTTATTTTATGCTTATGAAATCTATGTATCTCTTTGTAGAGAATCGAACTTCGGACTTATGTTTATGAACTAAAGATGAAAGGAATAAAAATACCAATTGTTCGCATACTCAATTTTCTTTTGCCTGCCGTGTGAATCCTACAATTCTCAACTTTATTGGGACTCTATTTGGACAATTCTTGAGAAGCTGAAGATTAGTTAAAATAACGGAAATGGATCAAGACGAAAACAGAGACTTCGCAAGCTTGAAGAGGAGCAGAAGTTCACATTTGGCACAACTAACAAAAGTGTACAAAGACATTGAGAGGAATATGATTTCGACCGATAATGTAACTACCGTTAAGGAACTTTTTGATAAACTCTGTGACAGGTTCGAACAGTTTAAGTCAATTCATCATCAGTGTTTAGACGTGTGCACAGAAGCCGATAGCATCGAGAATTTAGAAGAGAACTTTGAGAGCAGTATGAGGAACTTTGTGGAATTCAGGGAAAGATATTCTCAATGGATCATGGATAGCGAAAAGGCCGTACCGCATAAGGAGAATACTCCCGAGAAAAGCCGCACAAGTTCGATTACCAGTTCTAGGACGTCGATGTCTTCACGGTTTAAATTATGTAATGCAAAGGCAAAGAGACTGGTTGCGGAGATGAAGATGAAAAATTTGAAAATGAAACTAGATTTAGAAAATGAACAAAGAGCTATTGAATCTAAAAAGAGACTGTTAGAACAACGAAGCCATTATTGAAGAATCAGTGTATGCGGAGGCTCTTCAGGAAGACACACGTACATTGTGTATAGACAATAAGGAGTTAGAAACAAATGCAAAAAACAAATATTGTGTACCAGAAATCCGACAATCGGAACAGAAACAGTGTTATAGCACAGAGGCAGCTAATAACCAACAACAGATGTCGACAACAGTAAACAACAACAGCATACCGGAAGTCCAAACACAGACAAGATCATCAGATGTAAACACCGACAGTGCGTTCCAAAAACTAGCAGATTATACACTACAAGAAGGGTTTAACCTACCAAAGCCAGAACTTTTGACCTTTAATGGGACTCCAGCCAACTACCTCAAGTGTATTGAGAATTTTGAAACAAACATTGAAGGTAGAATTAGTGACAATAGATTAAGATTAAGTTATCTAATTCAATATTGTAAGGGTGAAGCAAAAGATAGTATTGAAGACTGTGTTTTATTAGAACCTAAAGTAGGTTATGAACGTGCAAGATCAATTTTAGAATCTAGGTATGGTAAACCACATGTAATTGTAAGGTCTTATGTAGAAAGCTTAGTACATGGTCAGCCTATTAAGGCATCTGATAATGATTCACTTTCAAAACTAGCCCTTGAGATGCAGAAATGCGAGATAACACTGTCACACTTAGGATATGTCTCAGATATAGACAATACAGATAATATCAGAAAAATTGTAAAACGTTTACCAATGTATTTACGAGTGAAATGGGTTGATGTTGCCCAAAGTATTATTGATATAGGTAGAGAACCAAGGTTTTCCGATTTATCGGAATTTATTGAAAAGAAGTCACGCTTAGCTTCATCTGTGTATGGTTTAGACTTAGTTAGAGAAAATGCTGGTAAAAGGTCTACGTACAAGCACAGTGGTAATAGTAAACATGAAAGGGTTACAGCATTCGCTTCAAACAATGTACATGTAAGCAAATCTAGTAGTAGTAATGTTGGTACACAAGATCGTAAGTGTATATGTTGTAATGGTACATTTCATCATTTAGAATTGTGTACAAGATTTAAGTCAATGAGTTTAAATGATAGAGTTGCATTTGTCAGGCACGCTAAGCTATGTTTTAATTGCTTAAAAGGTAAACATTTTTGTAAAGATTGTACAAAATGTAAGATGTGTAAGGTAGAAAATTGTAACGCTAAACATCACATGCTATTGCACAATTGGTCTGACACTGACTCTGATCGCACTGCTACGAAAGTAAGCGTGAACTGTTCGTCCGCAGGAACCGTCATCAAAAACTACCTAGGAATCATTCCCGTGTCCGTTAAAGGAGCCAACGGAAGAACCTGTCTGACTTACGCATTGATCGACGACGGCGCAGGCGAAACGTTATGCGATGAACGCCTTATACATATACTTGACACCGCGAGTAAACCGGTTATGTTTAATATGACAACTGCTACATCACAGAGAGTAACGCACGAAGGGCATGAAGTTGAACTGCAGGTTCAGTCATTCGGAAACGGAAAACCCGTAGAACTAAAGAAAGTATGGTCCGTGAAAATGCTACCAATAACGAAGCACTCTGCCGCAAGCAACAAAGATCTGCGAAAATTCGCACATTTGTCAGACATAAATATACCAGAAATCAATAGTAATGATGTTCTCCTCCTCATCGGAACGGATACACCTGAAGCACATATCCCGTTAGAAGTACGTGCCGGAAATAGTGAAGAACCATATGCCGTCAGAACGAGTCTAGGATGGATCGTTCGTGGTCCCATTAGAAACATGAACTCTAGTACAAATACTATAAGTGTAAACTTTGAGAATACAAGTGATGTAATTCTGCAGCAGCAGTTAGAAAAACTATGGAACACCGATTTCCGAGATGAAGCCGGTCATACAGGGAAAATTTGCATGTCAATAGAGGATAAACGTGCATTGAAGACAATGGAATCTACGATTTCATTCGAGGACGGACACTACAAGATGGGACTACCTTGGCGTTACGACAATGTAAAACTATCAAATGATTTACCATTAGCTCAAGCACGATTACAGCAGTTATACCGGAAATTATCACGTGACCACAAACTCCATGAAATGTACACGGAAACAGTAAATGGCTACATAGAGAAGGGATACGCCAGAGAAGTCACAGATGTTGAGAAAGACTCAAATCGTATATGGTATCTTCCTCACCATCCTGTTACAAATGAGCAAAAACCGGGAAAGGTTAGAGTCGTATTCGATTGTGCCGCCAAGTACCAAAATGTCTCCCTGAACAGCAAGTTGTTGCAAGGATCAGACTTAATGAATAGTTTAGTAGGAATATTGATTAAATTCCGACAAGACCGTGTTGCTATTGCCGCAGACATAGAGGCTATGTTCCACCAAGTCAGAGTAAAAGAAGATGATTGTGATGCTTTACGGTTCTTATGGTGGCCTAATGGAGATTTGAAAGCACGACCAAAATATTACCAGATGACAGTCCATTTATTTGGTGCAACCTCGTCACCTAGTTGTGCAGCTAATAACTTTAGTAATTGCTCTGAGAAGAACAGCGACCGACAATGCAGAAAAATTTACAAGTGACGTAATTTCGACGGTACAGAAAAACTTTTACGTAGACGATCTTTTGAAGTCTGTAGAAACGGAGGAGAAAGCAATAAAGCTAGCAGCTGACTTACGACATGTTATGAACAATGGTGGATTTAGACTGAATAAATGGCTAAGTAACAGTAGAGCAGTACTGAAAGAAATGCCCGATTCCGAGAGAGCATCATCGATTATGAGTTTGAACCCCAGCTCAGAACTACCTAATAGCAGATCCTTGGGCGTGATTTGGGACATTAATGACGACAACATCAGATATAAAGTCAAAATCGGAGCACAGCCTTCAACTAAACGTGGAATAACTTCTGTCTTAAGTTCTATATTTGATCCACTTGGACTGATTTCGCCAATAGTGTTTACAGGGAAAATCATACTTCAAAATATAAGTAGACAATCAGTATCAAAGCCTGGATGGGACGACAAAATCTCACCTGATGAAGAGAGAAAATGGGAAAATTGGAAAAAATCACTGCCAGACCTCGAGAAGATATCGATACCCAGATGTTTCAAAAACAAGGACATGGCCGAGATCATGAATACACAACTTCACGTATTTAGCGATGGATCCGAGACGGGCTATGGAGCATGCGCTTATTTACGCCTAGTTGACAGAAATGGACAGATTAATTGTTCCCTTGTTCTTGGGAAATCACGACTAGCACCCATAAAACAAACTACCATACAAAGATTAGAGTTGTCCGGCGCCGAAGTTGCCTGTAAGCTGTATGAGACAGTTCGAGATGAGCTTGAAATAAAGTTAGACGACGTAGTATTTTGGACAGACTCCATGATAATACTAGGATACATCAAGAATGAATCACGCCGTTTCAAAACATTTGTTGCAAATCGATTGAGCACAATCCACGATTTAACCCAGCGAGATCAGTGGAGATATATAGACTTAGCTTCTAGGGGATTCCAGGCAACCGATACCAAAAAGATCGATCTTTGGATGAAAGGACCAAGATATCTTACGCTGGACTCTAAAGAATGGCCAGGGGAAAACTCGATACCACATGTAGACCATGATGACGATGAGATCAAGAGAGACGTCTTGACTAACACAACAACTGTAAATTTAATTCAGGATGTAATCACGTATTTTTCTGATTGGAATTCTTTGCGACGAGCCGTGGCATGGTTATTACGATTCAAGATATATTGCAAACGTCGCTTCTTGAAAAGAGACGACAGGCTTACAAAAGGATGCTTGACTGTAAACGAACTAAATGATGCAACTAAAGCGATATTGAAGCATGTGCAACAGGAGTCGTTCCCAGACGAAGTTAAAATGATGACAACCCAAAAACAAGTTAAGAAAAACAGTCGACTCGTATTGTTGAACCCAATTCTGTACGACGGACTATTGCGTGTTAAAGGAAGATTCGATTTGCCTGCACCAGAGTGTCCGGTCATACTACCGAACTCACACCACGTTACCACATTGATTATCAGGTCATGTCATACTAGAAATGGTCATGCAGGGATGATATATGTACTTTCAAAACTGCGAAAAAAATACTGGATATTGAAAGGACTCAGTACTGTCCGAAACGTACTAAAGCACTGTTTTATATGCAAGAAGAATGCACCTCTATGTATACAGAAAATGGCTCCGATAATTGAGGACCAGAAAACGCCTGACAAACCACCGTTTACTTTCATCGGAATCGATTACTTTGGTCCCCTCAACGTAAAGATAGGACGTTCAGTTGTCAAAAGATACGGTTGCTAAATGACATGTCTCAACTAGGGCACTCCACATTGAAATAGCCCATAGTATGACTACAGATTCATTCATATGCGCATTCCAAAGATTTGCAAGCAGACGTGGTACTCCGGAAAAGGTGTATAGTGACAATGGAACAAATATAGTTGCCGGAGAAGTGGAACTTCGACGATCTATAGAACAATGGAACAAAACTCGCATTTCAAACTACATGACACAGAACAACATTGAGTGGAATTTCAACCCTCCAAGCGCTAGTCATCGTGGTGGTGCGTGGGAACGGATGATAAGAACAACTCGTAAAATTCTCAAAGGAATCGTAAACGAACAGTTACTTACCGACGAGAAACTACTTACAGTAATGGCTGAGGCTGAACGAATAATAAATGAAAGACCCATAACGTCTGTAAGTAATGACCCAAGAGACTTACCCGTATTAACACCAAGTATGTTGCTTCTTATGAAAGGAAACACGTGTGTACCTAAAGGCGTATTCAATGAAAAGGATATCTACGCCAGGAGATGGTGGAAACAAATTCAATTTTTAACTGATGTATTCTGGAAGCGATGGCTCAGAGAATATCTGCCCACCTTACAGAGTTGACATAAATGGCAACAAGAAACATTTAACATTAAGATTAATGACATTGTATTGATTGCTGATGAGCATACGCACAGAGGACAATGGCCTTTAGGAAGAGTTATTGAAGTGATCCAAAGCCGTGATGGTCTTATCCGAAGCTGCGTGGTCAGGACAAGTCAGTCACAGGTTACTAGACCAATAACTAAACTATGTTTGCTAGAGAGTAGTTCATGAATTTCAATATAATTTATATTGTAGACTAGTTACTGTTTATAATGAAATATTTAATATTTCATGGTGGGGTTTAAAAGGTTTTATTTTCATTGTAACTATTTTATACAATTGTTTATATAAGTAAAATATTTATGACAATGATTTTATTTATGAGAATGTTGCTTTATTTATGAGAATGTTTCTTTTATTTATGACAGTGTCTTTAATTGCAAATTACATTGCACTCTAACGTTATACCAGTGTTTGTAAATAACGGCGCTAAATTGTTCATTTTGTTTGCCGTTTGTATTGTTCTCTTATGACGCTACGTTATGACCAAAACTTGTATGGGCGTCTTCACTACAATTTAGGATTTGCACGTAATTGCACAGAAGATTATAGTTGGTAAGATTTCTTTTATTTATTTCGCGTCTATAACATTTATTTGTTCAAGTCAAGGTAGATTTACATGTATATTCAATATTTACGTACAGTAATTAAATTTATTTACTGGTTTAATTTGTTGAACAGTAAACTTCAAAGATCCAAAGATATTGATATTGCGTAGTCATTTATGAATATTGTTTATATTCTGACGGACTTATGAATTTATAAACATATCTATGTTGTACTTAATTTATGCTCACTATATGTTGCATTTATTATATGCTTATGACTATATGTTACATTTATTATATGCTTATGATTATATGTTGTATTTAATTTATGCTAATAATATCTGTTATTTATTTTATGCTTTATATGAAATCTATGTATCTCTTTGTAGAGAATCGAACTTCGGACTTATGTTTATGAACCAAAGATGAAAGGAATAAAAATACCAATTGTTCGCACACTCAATTTTCTTTTGCCCGCCGTGTGAATCCTACATGGTGGTTAGTGTAGAAATAGACAAATTAGTGCTGACTACATCATCGGAGAATTTCGATACTTCATATGCTTGCTTAGAGTCAACAAAGCAATGTAATCCTTCTGTAAATTGCTATTTTTGAGATAAGATGACGACTTCAAAAGAGCTTACGTGAGCTTGTGTCGTCTACCCCGGTATATGACCATTCGAAACTGTGCTTTATGATTCACAAACCTCACTCCCAGATGACAGAAGATTTCAAGCGTTCCTACCGTGGCATCCCGGTCTACTGAGAGCACCAGAGATTTCAAATTAAGAAGGTATGTACTGATATTTTATATTTGTTTTTATTCCAGTTAATGGTCGATTTGATCTGCACTGAAGCGGTATTAGTAGTCGAAAGAGCAACACACTAGGTTACATAATGCAATCTTTAGTCCAGCGACAACCAACCAATTACCCTTGTCAAAATCACGTGTTGTCATTTCTTGGTGTCCAACCAGTTAGTACGTTTACAAGTGTTAATTGTTACACTGGTAAGACTATTCGCGTAACTATTCCAAGTCTCTTTTATTATTTATTTATCCTCTTATTCTATTAATTCATTTTTTTATTCTCTGTTTGTTTCATCTGGAATAGAGAAAGTTTGTTAATTTAGGCATGGTAATTGGTAATAATTGTTTTCACCTTCGCTCACCATCTGAACTGATGAAAGCAAATGAAAATTGGCAGAATTACAGCAGATCACTGCCAAATGAAGTTTTGAAAGCCAGGTCACTGATTCTGATTGGAGAAATTGTGTGGTGCCATCATCGAAAACATTTCTCCTGAGTTTATATGATGCATACAAAAACTTCCAAAAACGAGTCCAAGAAACCGAGTCTGTATCTCTCACATGACAAAATGATTCTAAGCATTGCATATATACAAATTATTTAGGCATTTCTATTTTTCTAATTAGCTCGGAATCAATGATCAAATATCCACCTTTCCATTCTGCTCTCACTAGACTTTCCAAGTCACACCAACTGTTGTGAACTTGCTTGTGAATTTTGCCTCTGTTTTATGTGATGTTATTTTCCCGTATTTTGTCTGTTGTTTGTGACGTCATGATGTTGTTGTTGTTGTTGGTGGTGTCTTTGTGCTTGAGGATGCTGTATGTTTGTATGTTATGCATGTGAAGATTATTGTGCAATACATTCATGTTGTGTCTACTGGAATAAATGTGACTTTTGTATACTGGACTTAAATAATTGGCCGCTCGGATAGTTGATAAAACCTGGATTTTCTTCACTGGTGGCAGCGAACAGAAACAAATCCATGCCGAAAGAAACTTTAGCAGACATGATCAGCATTCACTGAGAGTATGTGTTAAACTTTCATACCTGTAACAAAATTTTGAAGGGGAGGAAAGGATAAAAGGATATTTTCTTCCGGTCCAAAACACAAGACGTAAGACATTTTTATTTGTAAACTATTCGGACGATATTCTAGGATGAATTACAATATACAACATTCAGCCATTTTACGTTTATTCTAGACTACGTATTTCCGCCCAAGCCGACGTCACAGACCGACGGACGTCGACAATAGGTTTGTACAATAATATGAGCGTAACGTTCCCGCGATAATCCCAACATTCTGGGGGCCGTGAAAAGTGATATATTACAAATAATAAATGACTTTGCAGAACGTTCTTAAAATAAAATTATTGTCTCTCTAGTTCAAAACGAATCATGCGGTGTGAAAATAGAAAAAAAATGAATTAACTTAATATCAATTAATGTCTCTCTCGTTAATTATCAAATGAACCAAATAAAAGTTTATCATTATAAATGATCGTCTTCATCTGTCAATTTTAGATCCATGCCATTGTTACTCGTCTGATTCATCATCATCTGATATCGAGTCATTTACCCATTGTCGAATCTGTTCACGTGCTTTCGTGTACGCTTTACGCGGTGTCCGTGCTACCGTGAATGTATCTCCAGCTTGACAACTTGAATTACTTTTTGAATTTTCAAATTCACTTACTGTCACTTCAAATGGGTACAGTTTTATAATCGGTCGCGAAGTTTCTCCAGTTTTAGTTCTCACCTTAGCTGAACGCACAAGTCCATCTTTCCCATACAACAATTCGGTGACAACTCCAATCTTCCAATTAATTCGTGGCGAATCGTCATGAATCTGAACAATATCTCCTGTTTTTATCGACTGTTCATTATTTCCTTTCGTTCTGTGATATTCCCGGAGTGAAGTTAAATATTCAAATCTCCACCGTTTCCAGAAATCGCCTATTATCTTAATTTGTTTTTGCACAGTTTTATTGATTTCGTAATGTCCCATGAAAGTTGGATCATTTATCTCGTCGATATCTTGTCTTGGATACGGTACTGTTGTGATTCGTCTTCCATATAACATATGCGCAGGTGTTAAAGCTTCGGTGTCCTTTATATCTGATGACGGATACGTTAGTGGTCTATCGTTGAGAATTGATTCAATTTCAGTTATGACAGTTCTGAGGGTTTCCA
>MJUU01033877.1:10803-22890 GCA_002080025.1 Modiolus philippinarum | reverse complement strand
TGCTCGTTTTCACTGCTCGTGTGCTCATTTCGCTGCTCGTACTGCTCGTGTGCTCATCTCGGGATTTCAGCGGTAAGTGGTGGTTGTGACAAGTGCCTTGTATCTTGTGGTGGGAAAAAATACATAACAATAATTTTTCTTTTTTTTCTTTTTTTTTTCTTTTTTATTTTTTATTATTATTTTAGTCCCAGTCCACATTCCCTTACCCTTGACTGCTTAATGACGGAAAAAATTAAATATGTATATATATGTATATTAGTTGGTTATTTATGAGTGAAAACATGTATGAAAACAGAAAATGGAAACACACATAAAGGCTTGGGGTAAAATCGATAGAGGAATCCTAAAGAGGTTAATTCTAAAGAAGTATAAAGTAACGGCTGGCAAGAATAGACTAATAGAGCCAGATAAGGGATTGAGAAAATACAAAACTAAGATACGTACAATGGAGAACACAACACAAGACGGAGACACAGAAAAAAAAAGAAGAGGGAGATTATTCGGGAAAAAAACAATAGTAATGGTACAATACAAAACAAGACAATAAGTAAATAAAAACTAAATAAGTTAATGAATGGGGAGGTTACAACTCAAAACACGTCCTCCATCGTCCCACTACTCTCACACAGCTTCACTATGTTTGCTGTGCTCTTCGTTCAGGACGCTGGAAGACAGGAATACATAATTGGTCACGGTTGACTGCACGGGGGGATGGAAATATGAACTTTAACATAGACCCTATGGATCCAAAGAGGCCCGATTCACTACTGATATACATGTTTAATAAATATAGGTATAGAATAAAGGTAAGGTGGTTTGAAAAGTGAGATTTTGGTCAACAGTTAAAAATCAAGCTTTAAAAATGACCAACATGACCAAGGCTAATCAGTTTTTGGAACATTTTACTTATTCACATCCAAGAGTCTTATATAATGTGGTGTACATATATCAGGAATTTTAGCATAGGTGTGATTTGAAAAGTAAAATTTATATGATCTCGGAAGGCTAAGTGTTCCGTTGATATGATTTTCACCATATTAAGCTTGTAGTCATATCATTATGACATCTACCGAGACATAAATGTACTTCCGGTCAGCCTTAAATTTCGCGATGCTACTTTTGAGTATTTTAACTAGATTTTATCCTCCTTCTGACACCATTATAGATGACACAAATTTAAGAAGTGAAGACTTGGGTTTTTATGCCTGCAGGAACACACAAACTTTATCAAAAGCCGATTTTATTGTATAATTTGGCGAAAACAGGTATCAGTCTAACCAGAGACATATAATTAAAGAGATTGGCAACTCTACTATCACGCTGTACTGATCACAACAACATGATACAGCCACACCAGAACTTCTTAAACTACTTAATTTAGTTGACATATTTCTTATCCGAAAAGTGAATTGTTTTCCTGAATTATTTTATAGTATAGTTTAGAAAATTTGAATTAAAAATATTGATTAACAGAAAAGATATTGACAAATAAAGCTGGGACTTCATGTGAAAATCGGACAACAAAGATCGTAGTGTGCCTTGTTTACTTTTGAAACTCCTCTTTTATTTCCGTGATTACAATGTCCTAGTTATGAAAACTGGAAAGAATTTTACATTGTTGGTAGAGTTTAGATAGTTTTATTATGATATTTTCATATATTATTGAGATATTAGCGATTTTTTTGTGAAGTGGAAGTTTTATCGAAGTCTCGATGGCGGCGAGATTTCACGGGAATTCGTCATGTTGCCAATCTCTTTAATTATAGGTGTAACCGACATACTGAAGAATGACGGCCACTGATCAGAGGACACCCGTGTCTGCGCTCCGCGGGTGTCCTCACAAAATGGTCATCACGATTAACATAGAAAGTAATGGGAAATATTGAGGTACCTATAATAAATCTCTGTTATTGAATTTACTATTAATTTCAAATCTTATTAAGTGTTACAGTCATATTCTATATACATTTAACTTTCTGGCGATATAAAAATTTTATTTCCTTCTGGTGTCTCCGATTTTTCAAAGTTCAAGTTCAAAATTGACCAGTTTTGTAGTAGTAACCAACCGAAAATCATGAAAAAGTCAAAGGGGTAGTCTTCTTTAAAAAATCATAACTCTTTAAGTATTAAATTCACGCCCTATTAAGTGTAAGTATGAAATTCGCCTTTAAATGACGCGTATTTTGATATTAAAAAATATTTTTTTAGTTAAGGATTTTTGGTGTCTCCGATTGTTTGAAAAAGACACTTTTGTTGTATTCAAACTTTATTTGTAATGTGTCATAGAGAAATCAAGGATGTCATGGGTAAATCGACGAATGTATGAAATACATGTATGAAGAAAAAAGATAGATCTACATTTCAGCTAGATTTCGTTTCATTTGTTAAATGTATAATTTTCATATAAATATTTAAGTTTCAAAAATATTTTCATAATTTTGATAATAATGCTGAACGTTTTGTTAACAAATGTGCATATTTTTTTTTATGTTTTTTTCATCAACAATACAGTAATATGCAGAATATTGTTTTTAAAATTCAGATGATTTTGTAACTAAAAAAGAATTATATACTAGTAAACAAAACAAAGAAGCAAACAAACAAAGCAAAAAAAAAACTTTAACGAGTTTTTTTTCGTGAATTATTTTTTCTATATTAAATAATAATTTAAAAACCGTCAGTTAATTTCTCTGTAATGAAATAAATAATTATATCATAAAATCATGACATTTGAAATTAAAATGAAAATTGATGTTTGATTATATAACAGAAAGATAACGACTTGATTTTTTCTCACATGTGTACTAATATTTACTTTTGCCATAGTTCGTGCTGTGACATTGTGTTATCTCATATTTGTCTTTATTGAAGTTTCATTAATACACATGATTTAGCAACTGGTCCGATAAGAATTTCGTTTTTCTTACTCTATAAGGTAATGTAAAAAAAGGGGGGAGCTTTGTGGTCGAAGTTCAATATCATTTTTATGATTAAGTAATCTGACCTTTTTTAAACTTTTAAACTTCTTAAACTCAGCCTTACATTGGACATTTACATGAGTTTTCGGTTTGATGGACAGTATGTGTTGTTTACTTTCTTCAATGTTCTATATACCTTAGTTCGATTACTTAAAAAAAGTAACAAACAAAATTCGAAGAGTACGAATTCTACATGCATTTGTGCAGTTAGTATAGCTTCCAAATACTGTATAGGCATGCATTAGTGGCTGTCAACATTACATACAGTAGGACATGTCATTTGTACCCGTTAGCGATGCTCTTCATATAGTCAAGATCTGTTTAATGTCATTGTTTCTGTCTATTTTCTTGCATATGCAGATCTGGAGATAAAAAAATGCCCATTTTAAAATCATCAGATGCTGCCAATATCTACAGAGAGTAAGGCATGTCAGTTGTAAAGGTTTACTGAGGAATACCAATAGTGTATATAGGCAGTTTGGGCTTAAAATCGTTCAGGAACTAAGTTCTGCTAATTGAAGTAATTGAAGATCTTTGGGCTGTCGATTGATCTGCTGGCATATTTACTGTCAATGTACAATCCATTTTGTTGTCCATGTATATCTTCGTAACTTTGCAGCATACTGCCAAATAAACTGGCAAGTAGGGGATGCCAATCATTGTAAGGTGAGAAGGGGCAAATGCTCAAAGTATGTATGAGCTGTACAAGAAGATACCGGTAGAAGTAACTTACTGTCAGTTGTCCTCATCAGTCTAAAAATAATCGATAAATGATCTGTATGCAGTCAATTTCATTTAAGCTTCCCAATAAATTAAGATAATTTTTTCAGGTTATAAGGGAGGGTCAATTTACAATATGTAGTCGTATGCAATAAAAAGCTAAGTACATTATGAAACGCAGCTTAACGAGCTCGATTTCAATATGATTAGAGGAACGCAGGTTTGTTTGTTTGCCTTCAACGTCATTAACTATTGTGTCAGAATGTTAAACTGATATGCAATAACATATAATATGAGCCTACAATATAAGCAGATTATATTAAAACACAACAAAACGCCGACGTTTCTGCAGATGACGGTTCTTCAGTGCTGAATACTTATTTTTAAATAAAATTTTCTAAAATTGAAATGTAGCTATTTTCCAAATAAAATCGGCCGGCACGACGTAGTAATATATCAGGTCTTTTACACTTAATCCCGGGGGGGGGTTACTTCGTAAAATTTTGACGGGGATGTGCATTTTCAAAAATAAAAATCCTACCCGAACCAATACCAGGAAGGTAGTTAAAAGTATACCCGAATCTATACCAAAGCATACACATATACCCAAACAAATACAGGCTCACAAAAAGGTAAATGTGGGATGTTTTATTCACTTTGTACAAACATTTTTTATCCTGTTATTCTGGACTGGGATTAGTCCCAGTCCTGGAGTACCAGTCTGTTAAAACATATACCCAAAACTACATACTAAAGAAATATATACCCAAAATATACCAAAGCACTCTAAAAGATGCCCCAAATCAATACTAAAACCTGAAAAAATCGCCCCAAATCAATACTTAAACCTGAAAATATGGACCCGAAAAAAATGCACATCTCTATATGTATTCCAATATCTAGTAAGTAACCCCCGTGCACTTAATATCAAACAAAATGTTGTTTTTTATTTACCAAAAACTCGTTTCAAAACCAGTTTTCGTTTCTTCCTTATACTTTAATTTATAAATTTATTACATGTATTGTCTTTGTTTTTACTTCAAAAATCGTTGAAAAATAAAAGTGACAACAAAAGTCAGAATCGATCAAAGGAAGAGACCAGTAAGGAAAATCCGTATTTTATTTTTTGTATCTCCATTAAAATTTTTTCTTCGTTTGTCAATACATAGACTTATAATACATGTGGTCAGTCTAAAATCTCTGCGCTTATTTTATCTAAATACATATATCATCTTAACCTTATCGAACGAATTTTTTCTAATAGAGGCAATCAATTAACATTAATTAATGCATCGTGTCATTTTATCTCCTCTCTTCGTCTGGTTGCTGATAAGATTAAAGATTATCGGGAAGCAGTTTTAACAGTAAAATTTTTCGCGCTTGGGTTATCTCGCATGGATTTGGCCACCATTCTTGCACATGCTAATTCCGTCTCCCATTGCCTCCCATGTTAAACTGCACATGTTTCTGCATTCGTAGAATTTGTATCTGAAGTTGAAACAAAATGACACATGTCTCAACTGAAAGACACATCTTTCGGTAAACTCTCATGAAAAAATGAACCCACCTTAACTGTAATATAAGAGAAAACTGGTTCCCGGAAGGTCACAACCTAGGGATAGGTACTTCCTGTCTGTGTTTTCACGGGAAAATACCCCCGCTTTCAACTTTAATAAAATCTTAAATTTTCAACGAAATGGTATAAATTTAGGTTGAAAAGAATCTCTATTGAATGCTTTCTCAATTTAATTCATAATGACACAGTCAACCTTTATAATCTACGACACTATTAACACTTCCTTGGAAATATGTTGTCTCAAATAAGGACTATATTCACCCTGATTGGGTTCCGAATTAGTTGTGTTACACCTTATATGTCTCTGGTCTAACCAAGTACCAAAAGTTGCGGTATATTCGGTCCAAACAAATCTTGTTTACACTTATTAACGTGTGGGGATATTTCATCGAATCCTGGACAAACAAAATACCCTGGTGGAATATGTTCATAATCTGTACGAAGGAACCAAAAAGCAATTTTATGTGACAAAAGTGAAGTGTGGTTTCACATCAAATGCTCGAGCATAACAGACAAACTTTATAATAAATCATCACAGTGTGATGAGGAATGGCTTTGTCTGACATGTTCTATTCCAAGATTTTCAGACTCATTCTTTGATCAAAGTAGTTGTTACGTAGAGACAGCTTTAGATGACAACATTGTTAACAATCAACATGATTTAAATCCTTATACTGGTGATTATGTCAGTTACTAAAGATAACGATAATGAAGATTATGACCATGAAGACATTAAACCATTGCTAAAAAAGGGACTGAAATTTATTCATCTTAATGCCCGTTATTTGCTCAATAAAATGTCAGAACTTCAACTTATTGTAAAGAAGGCAAATTTAGCCATTATTTCTGTAACCGAAACCTGGTTCGATGACACTATAATAAACACAGAAATTGACATCCCTGGGTATTCAATTTTAAGAAAGGATCGCAACCGTTATGGCGGCGGAGTATGTATGTTGATCACTTGCATTCACACCCATTCAGCTTGATGACCAATAATGAAGACGAGATCATATGTGTAGAGTTATTTTTACCTAAAACAAAACCAATTATTGTTGGAACTTGTTATCGCCCCCCCCCCCCCCTANATAAAGATTTTGTTAATAAATTTGAGTTTTTCTTATCTCGTCTTAGAAATGACTGTGAAATTATAGTACTTGGTGACTTTAATATTTGTTTTAAAAATAAAGAAAGTGTTCTTTTCAAAGCTTATTCAAAGTGTATTAACAATGTTCAATTTTTCTCGGTTGATTAAAGAACCTATTAGAGTATCAGAAACAGTTTCAACTATTATTGATCACATACTTTGTAACAATTCAGATATAATTAGTCAATCTGGGGTTTTAAAAATGGGTATTAGTGACCACTTTATTATTTACTGTATAAGAATTATGAATGCGCTGATTAAGAAATAAAACTCAAAGACTTCGCAATGTAGCTAAATCAAATTATTTTAAAGACCAGGCTGAAGAAAATAAAAATAACCCAAAACAGCTATGGTCTAATTTAAAAAAAAAATAGGATATATGAAGGATCCAAAGTCAAATCCTAATATTGTTCTAAATATAAATGGTGAAAATTACCATGATGGTAAGACAATAGCTAATCATTTCAATATTTTTTTACTACAATAGCTGTTAAGTTGGTTGGAAAATTACCAACTGGGTCGGGTATATATAAAGCATCTTCAAATATATTGAAAATGTTCTATAATTCTAGAAAGAAATCTGAATCCTGATTTAGTCTTAGACATGTTTCTGAAGAGTTTGTTTTCAAAGAATTAAATAGTTTAAATATTAGTAAAAGTACTGGTTTAGATGGGATACCAGCTAGATTTCTGAAAAATGGTGCCCCTATTATCAAAACTCCTATTAGTTTTTGGATACATTTTTCAATCTCAGAAGGGAAAGTTCCTGACGAATTAAAATTGGCTAAAGTAAAGCCCCTGTTTAAAAAAAGGGATAGACTTAAACCTGAAAATTACAGGCCTGCTAGTATTCTCAGTATAGTATCAAAATTATTAGAAAAAGCAGTTTATAAGCAACTTGAAAAATTTTTAAACAAAAATAATTTACTGTTTGAATTTCAATGTGGATTTAGAAGTTCATATTCAACAGACTCATGCCAAGTGCACCTAATTGATCATATAAAAACCCAAAACAGCCAGTTGAAAGTTAACTGGTACGGTCCTCCTAGACCTTCAAAAGGCTTTTGATACAGTGGACCACAGTATTTTGTGTGATAAGTTGGATGTAATAGGTGTACAGTCTGTTGAATGGTTTAGATCTTATCTTTCAAATAGAAAACAACTTATTAATATTAATGGTATTGACTCAGACACTGGCGAAGTCACATGTGGGGTACCCCAAGGAAGTCTGCTAGGTTCATTGTTATTTTTAATTTATGTGAATGACCTTCAGACCAGCATTGATCATGATTGCAAAGTTTTATTATATGCTGATGATACAGCAATTTTATATTCTCGCACTGATCAAAAAGTAATTTCAAATAAACTGTCTAAAGTGCTAGAGCAATGCCATGAATGGCTAGTGGATAATAAATTATCCCTACATTTGGGAAAAACTGAAAGTATCTTATTTGGACCTAAAAAGAAATTGCGTAGTGACACGTCAAATAATTTCAAAATTTCATGTAGAAGAATTAATATTGAATCTAGTTCAAAAGTAAAATACCTAGGAATATTTATTGACCAATTTTTATCTGGTGAATTTATTGTTGAATCTATCTTGCAAAAAGTGAACCAGAGGTTAAAATTTCTGCTTAGATATGCTAATTGTTTAGATATTCAATCTCGAAGACTCTGTGTTCTGCTCTTATTCAGTGTCACTTTGATTATGCTTGCTCATGTTGGTATTAGGGTCTCACTAAAAATCTGAAGGATAAATTACAGGTTGCTCAAAGCAAAGTAATAGATTTATTTTAGGTTTACATATTACACATAAAGAATTTGAAAAGCTTGGTTTTCTAAACATTAATTATAGAGTCAAACAACTAAGGCTTAATCATGTGTTTAATATTGTTAATAATAAAAGCCCAGAATATATGAGCAATAATTTTATAAGGAAATCTATGTCGTATAGTACTAGATCCAGTAGTATGAATTTTAACATTCCCTCAGTAAAAGGAGGTGAATCCAGTACTTTTTTCTTTAATGGGATCAAAGACTGGAATGCTTGATCATTTAAAAGACTGTAAAATTAAACAAAAATTTAAAAAAGTGTTAAAACTCATTTTATGGAAAAATTGAAAAATAATTGGCAAAACGAGTACATTTCTTATTAATATAACAAATATAACAATATCTTTGATAAATATACAGTATTAAGAGAGTTTGTAGCCTTAATTAATTTTGTCTGTCCGAACGCTGCCTTGATTCGTGAACCTGATGGCATATTTTTTAAGTAAAAGGACTCCATTGGTCCATTGGAAATAAGCTGTAATTCAGCTTTTGTGGGTTATCTAGAGTGCTGAAAAATCCATCTTTTTTATATGATTTTATATTTTTTTCAAATCTTATAAATAACTTAAAATAAGTTTCAATTTCTAATATAAAAAAATGTATGTAGTCAACAAGATTGACTTCAGTGCTCAATTTTTATAATCTCATTTATTGTCTTTCATGTAAAATCTTTTTATGATACTCAGGTTGTCTTAATTTATTGTTAAATGTTATTTGCTTTACTTGTTGTACTTGTATTTGTAACTTGCACTCGAATAAAAATTATTATTATTAAATTCTGTAAGAAAACCATTTTATTTTAGAAAAAGAGGTCCCGTATCCGCATATCTCGACATCTGCTATCAATGTTCCTGATCCGTGCTTCATAAACACCGATAGAAAATTAAGCCATATATCCTTAAGGTCAGCGGGTACAATGCACGGCATACGAGAAAAACGAGGAACGAAAAGTTAGAAGTTGGCTTGCACGACCCCCGGGTGCACGATACGTTATACGTTTTTCGGTTTGCAAGAAATACGGCAAAGTATACAACGATCGACCCCCTAACACGGCAAGATGTGAAATAAAAAACGGTAAACTTTATTCATCTCTAGGCAATGTAAAAAATAAAACTTCGGGATTAATTTTATATTTAGTTGCAAACTAACTTATTCAAAATATCTAAAATGAAAGTTGAGAAGGAAAATTATTCCAAACAATGAAAATAAAGCTTACTTATTCAGTAAGCATAATGGATCAATCAACTTCAGTAATCTGCCTATTATGTATTTCCTATGGGGAAAATAAATTGTCGTCTAATCCCACATTTGCAAGAGGAAACTTGGGTTTAGCTTTAGAAATTCATTCTATCCTCAGCCTTCTATGTAACCATAAAGCAAAACTACCATTTGCAATACCAAAGTAAAGTTTAGTTAAGGAAACCCTAGGTTTCCAGAGCAAAACCAGGTTTCTGTAGAGCGAAACCCGGTTTCAGTGAGGAAAACCTACATTTGCTTCAGGAAACTTGGGTTTACTTTCAGAAACCCATTGGATGCTGAGCGTTGTATGTATTTCTAAGTGGAAACTCACATCTGCAGTACTAAAGTCGAGTTTAGTCAAGGAAACCCTGGGTTTCCTGTCAGAAAACCTAGCTTTACAGACAGCAAAACCCGGTTTCGCTAACCAAACCAGGTTTCTCTGCATTTTGGTTAATTTCGCTTGCCATACCCTGAATCAAATTATTCATTTGTCTCGATGAAACTATGCTTTAATAATATCTTTCTATGCATTTTCTTTCTATTTTTCCATTCATTCATTTCCTTATTTATTTCTTATTTTTTAATTTTTGTTGCTAGTTTTTAACTTTCTTTGTATCATT
Source organism: Modiolus philippinarum (assembly GCA_002080025.1). Classification (NCBI taxonomy): domain Eukaryota; kingdom Metazoa; phylum Mollusca; class Bivalvia; order Mytilida; family Modiolidae; genus Modiolus; species Modiolus philippinarum. The sequence goes on along the minus strand of MJUU01033877.1, from coordinate 12,777 downwards.
TTGATTTTAAGACGTGTTCAGATGACAATTGATTGTTTGTTTGCTTCAGTGTCGTGAAAGTTTAATTTCAACTTTTTACAATTATCAAGTGGCATTTCTTTTTAGTTTCTCGTGTTTGTGTCAAATTTATTTAATTGATCTTTAATTTCTTCTTACAATCAAAACACAGAAAATGTTGTTTTTCTTTTTCTTTTAATTTTCATACATTATTTTCAGGTTGAAACAAAATATGATTGAAAGTGTAAATGTTACAGAGTTGTCTTTCTTTCTTTGATGACAGTTGACAAAATTAAGGCGCCAGAGCCAATAGGATTAGAGAATTCCGCAAACAGAAAAAATCCTACACCTTTTACCTGGCCTGAATACATTTTGCCATGAAAATATCTTAGTGACTTTTTAGCACCTAATATGCATTTCAAATTTATTCTGGCATTTGACACGCACACAAAAATTAAGAAATGCATGTAATTGACATAGAAATGTAATATAGGAACCAAAACATTTCGGCACTATATTCGACCAAAACAGGCCAGGTACAAAATCAGTTTTCTCACTAAATTCGGGCGTTTTCCATGTTTACATTAAATAAAACATACATTTCGTCAAATAAGTTTCATCTCCATTACTCATACAACAGATGCACAGGTTGATCAGCGAAATAGGCATGATGTTTGTTTCACTAGAAAGGAAACACACAACATTGATGAACATCTTATTGAACAAAGCATATTTTTTGAACATGAAGCACTGTTGTCATACACACAGAAAAATCTATCTACTTATATGGAGCTTAAGGATAGTATGTCGATATCTTAGTTACAGTTTTCAGCCTGTGTCGCTAACGTACAAGCCATATCTAGTCTTTTGAAAGCATACTCAGGCTAACTGTCGGAAGAGTTCACTTCTTATTGTATTTCAAATGAACTGTTTCGAACTGTAATCACTGTGAATAACGGTTTGAATAAATTGAAATTGAGACTCGGACTTGTTCTGAATTCATTCGTAGTGAATCCATTTCGGAATAGTTCACTTTAAACACAATCAAACATGAACTGTCCCAACACTTAACGGGTTATATTGCTCTTGACGAATGGTGAACTGTTTTCAGAAATTTTGGAAGTATATAGAACATTCTTCTATTTCAAATTTATTTTATTTTTGGAATTTATTTTTTCGATTTTTAACAGTTTATTTATTCATTTTAACTTCCAAGAAGTTTTTACGATCATTGTTCAATTTATTTGATCATCAGTACATTTTTGGTGTATTTTTCTATCACTTCATTTTTGTTTTGTTTATTTTTGCCAGTTTATTTTGTTATTTAATTTTTGTCTTTGATCACTTCATTTTTATTTTTATTTTATTTTTTTGTTCCATTGTCACATTTTTTTTTATTCATATCATTTATTCCTAGCAGCGTTAGTTTTATTTTTATCTATTATTAGATTTCTTGAGGGGGTGTTATTTTGTTTCCACTGTAAGTTAATTGCTTTTTTTCTGTGGCTTTTACAGAGATATTCAAATGATTCTTTGTCAGTTCCATTGCTTATGGTGTTCTAAGACAATTTTCTGTCTTCCTGTTTTCAGATTCAGATTCTTTATTTACACACAGACACAAGTTATGTGTTACATGAGGACAAATACATACATTATACAGAATGACAGAGTAGACAAGAGTACAAAATATTACACAATACAAATATGATCACAAATACAATATCTTTCAGCCGATGAATAGCTTTCAATTATCAAGTACCCAATAGAGTAAATAACTAAATAGAAAAACTACATAGTAAAATATTTGTAGTAATTAAAGCAAAGCAAAGCAAAGCATTCATTTTTCTTATAAATACAGCAACATTACAGAGTAATTTTTTGTTACAATATGTTAACATATACTTAAATTTTTGGAAAGAAGGGCTAGTTGTGTAACGGAATATACCGTTTTCTAATATCTACAATTTTCCTATTTTT
>MJUU01033874.1:26069-42014 GCA_002080025.1 Modiolus philippinarum | reverse complement strand
GGACCGGCAAAGTAAATTCTACCCTAGCATTTTTGTAGTATTTCATAGAAAAACACTTGCAATGTTAGATAAATTTTTGTACTGAATAAATTTTCCCCGTCAGTATCTATAAAGGGATGACAGAGTATCCTGTCATACATATCTGGTGTTAATCCTTTCATGCCATTAATTAAGGAGGTTTGCTCCTCTTGTTCTGAGATTTCAGTCAGATTTTCGGAATCCTCGGGTTTTACCCATTTAAAAGCATTATAATTTCGCCCATTGATCCTCTTATTTTTTCCAATAATTTCATTTAATAATCATTTTGAGCATTCTGTCAAAATTTAATTAAATTAAATTCTATTCTGACGCATTCAATCATGGTCAAATCTTGTTAATGCCAATGTTATGAAAAATCATAGGAGTTCAGTTTCCCGCCAAATTTGCAATCACTTTCATCTTTTATCTCAAAAAGGAGATCAACAACCTATCATTTTTTTTCTCGAATTACTTCTTATTTAATTTTCTAACAAAAATCACGTTTACTTGAAATCCTATTTCGGGTAAATAGAGTAGCGAACCCCCTTAAACATTGTGAACAACGAAGTCGGACTAACTACTAAGCCTGATTTGATAGAAAGCCGTTCGCAATTGAAACTAGAGGCTCATATGAGCCTGTATCGCTCACCTGGTCACTGGCTTTATTCATTGTCACCTATAGACCACCTATTCATACTATAAATAAGTTACATTTTCATTCTTGGATGAGGTACAAACTAAAAATCACAAACTTTTGAAGGGATCACCCAAAGACAATTGTAACCAAGTTTGGTTCCAATTGGCTCAGTAGGTTCAGAGGAGAAGATATTTGAATGCATTTCCCATAGAGTTCCTATGTTAAACTATGTTCCATGCTGGCGGCCATCTTGGATGAGGTAAGAACGTAAAAATCATAAATTTTAAAGGGGACTTCCCAAGGACTATTGTGACAAAATTTGGTTCCCATTGGCTCAGTGGTTTCAGAGGAGAAGATCTTTGAATACAATTCCCATAGGATCCTATGTTAAACTATCTTCCCCGCTGGTGGCCATCTTGAATGAGATGCGAACCTGCTAGACATATGTAGAAATTGTAGTTCTGGAAAAGCTCAACACTTTTGCATTTCGTATTTAACCTTATCTCAAACAGTTTTTGAAATAAAAGTAAAAACGGTAAAAAATTGTGAAAATTCAAAGAAAAAGCGGCAATAACTCCTATGTGGGTTGTCAGATTTTCCTCAAAATTGCAAGACATGTAGATCTTACTATGCTGACCATTTTTGTAATACACTCTTCACTTCTATCTTCTATCAATTTCAATATATAAGACCAGAAGTAACGAAAAACTGAAAATTTTACGGAAAAGGGGCAATAACTCCAAGACGGGTAAACGGATATTCACAAAAATTGCAGGGAAGGTAGATCTCATCATGCTGATTTTGATATCTGTATAGGTTTTCGAGTAATTTGCAAAAAACAGCAATTTACCCCTATGTTCTAGTTTTAGTAACAGCGGCCATGTGTTTGGTCTACAGACATAAAAATCACAAACTTGAAAGAGAATACCCTGGTAATGATTCAGGCCAAGTTTGGTTAGTATTGGCTCAGTGGCTTCAGAGGAGAAGATCTTGAATAAAAGTTAACGGACGGACAGACGGACGGACGACGAACACCGAGTGATGGCAAAAGCTCACATGGTCTTTGGCCAGGTGAGCTAAAAAGGGAACGAAGACAGGGTCGGCGCGACAAATATATTGTAAAAAAATAGCAGGGCTTAACGTGTAAATTTATTCTATTAAACCTACTCTTTCCTTACATATTTCATTTCAAATTTCAAAAAATTATGTGGAAAAAAAACATTATACGTCTATGTTTGCATAAGGGATTTAGATATTTTACGAAAGGATATGGAGTAAATGAACGTAAGACCATAACACATGTATAGAAATAATTAGAGTAGGGGTATATTTAGCTTTTTTGGAGTTCTAAAACATTTTCCTAAATTGGAACTAAAGACAACATAAAAATAAAGCACGTTTGCCTTTTCTGAATTTAAAAAAAAACTGACAAAATCATGCCTGTTATGATGTTTTGTCGCTTCATACTATACATTTATGTACATTTGTTGTATTAACAAAACGTTTACAAGCCTATTATTGTAGTGAATACTCCATTCAAAGGTTCTNACAAAAAAAAAAATAAAAACAAAACAAAAAAAGCAAAAAAAAAAAACAAAAACAAAAAAAAACAAAAACAAAAAACAAACAAAAACAATTACAAAAACAAAATAAAAATAAAATTAAAAAAACCCACCCCTCCAAAAAAAAAACCCCAAAAAAATCAAACAAACAAAAAACAACAGAAAACATTTACTTGAAAACTTATCATCATAATCGCGCAGCAATGATTAGCTGATTACTGTACACGTGGAAATTTTCGCGGTTTGTTATGTTTGTGATTTTGTTTGACAATATTTTGCTGGGGCAGGGAGTGTCTTTGCGATCAAACCAATTTTAATCGAAATATCATTGCTTTAACATAAGGCAAATAAAAACCAACATATTGGCGTGGCGGAAAGCTTCTAAGTTTTTTTAATCGCGAATAAAGCGAAAATTACCCCCAAACGCGAAAGTTTCCATGTTTACAGTACATAAAGGTTAGATACGCAGTTTAGATTCGTCAAATTTTTGCAGATTATCTTTCATTTAAAATGATTAGTCAACAAGAGAATTATTTGCAAGGCAGGCATTGTAGATTTAATCATGTACATTGTGCATCTTCAGTAGAAATTAAGAAAAATGAAAATCTGAATGACGTATGGACGCCCAATATCCAGTTAGATTTAAAGACTTTCTTATCCCTTAATCCCCTATATAAACGATGTAATTCTCTAAGTAATTGAGAATTTAAGTAATATTTTACAATGATCTAACCCAATCACCTCAACATTAAAGAGATCACTGATACGCCTTATTCTGCTTCCAACTTGGCACTCATTTATGGACATTGACAAAGAAGTGGGTTTGAAATCTTAACTGACCAACTCTTCTCTTCTTAAAAGCAATAATCCTGCCTCCTCGTGGCGTTCATATTTTACATTTGATTCGTTACTGTCGAACAGTTTTTTATTAATCAAAAAGATAAAAATCTGCTTAAACAGGGATATATTCTGCGTTTGTTAATGTCGTCACTTCTTTTTCGGCGTATGTACGCCCAATATCCAGCTATGCATATTGCTGCAGAGTATAAATTAACAGTTAAGTCCAGTATTTTGTTTTTCGTCGAAATCATGTTGCAGTCATCACGAAATTATCGATAGTATGACATGTTGATGTCCAACTGAAAAGGTCCGTTTTCATTTGGGACACAGACACTTCATATCTGTCTGTGATATCATGATGACGGCCATAGAATTTTCGAAGCGATGAAAGTAACAAGGAATGAACAATTCTTTGACTTTGCAGCTTGTGGGACAGTGTTTTTGCTCTATTAAAAATAATCGGTGTATAAACTACATGCTCGACAATAACGAATCAACTGTGAAATGTGCACTCCATAGGCTGGAAAGATATATATATTACCGCTCAGAAAGGGAAAGTTCACAATTGGGAAGTTAAAATCATCACATTTGTCATAAAGCTTAGATTTCAAACGTCCATCTCCGTCAATGTATATCTAAAGATCTAATTACAAAAACAGGAAAACAGCAAACACCTACAATGGCCAGGAACTACAATCACATCCCACAATTTACAAGCAAACTGCACCAGAAAAACAATAATGAAAACAAGAGACAAACATAAATAACGATAGGAACTCGGGATAAGTACGAAGTACGAAGCTGAGGAAGTTCTTTTAGTAGTCTCTTTAATTTCAAGCTCATTGGATAGATCTGGTGTAAATATTCCTTGAAGTTTGGATTGTTAAGAGAAAGTACATCGTCAGTGTAGCGGAAGCTGAAATTAAAGGATTGGGCTAAATGTTTTTGTTATTTCTGTGGTAGCCCTTGTAAAAACTTGGCCTCATACGACAATAGAAAGAGATCAGCTAAAAGTGGTGTGCAGTTAGTTCCCATGGGAATCCCGATTTTCTGTTGACAACCGCGGCCTACACATTCGACAAAAGTATCATCTATAAAAATTTCCAACATCTCGATTACGTCATTCTCTATGTACTTCTTGTTTGACTCAATTTGCTCTTTTCAAAATAAATTTTGTCTTTCCCTATATCTGCTTTCTCCATTTTTAATATAGAAACATTGATATATCAAATCAGAAATAACTGTTTTCAATTTATTATGTGGCAGGGTAGTATAAAGAGTAGAAAATCAAAAGTTTGTATGCTATGGCAATGGATGAGACTGTTAGAGGTTAGCTGTTCAAGGAGATCTTTAGAATTTTTTAGAATCCACATCTGATTGACGCCGCTCGTAAAGTAGCCTTTATCCCAGTAACGTTTTAACACAATAAATATTAATAAGAGCTTATATGGTATTGAATGTTCCCTTTGCGATTTTTTTTTCAATTTGTATATGTTTTCTGTTTTTGCCCCCCGCCAACGTTGGTTGATTTTAGCATGTCTGTAGTCTTTGATTTTTGTAATTTTCATGTTTACGGTATTTTTATTATTTCAAAAGACATGGAGTTGTGCATGACCAAACAGGGTTCACGTAAATGTTCATAGCTGGGTAATTGGAGAATCAAAATGTACAGCAAATTATTTTAAATAACAAAATACCAAAGGTACTGTAAATTTACTTTCTGCATACGGCCATTTCGATATTTTTTGTCTCTTCAATGCAGATAAAATAAAAATATTGTAAATCCAAAAATCGAAGTTTTGACTTAAATACTTCAGTCAAAAACAAAATAATTGCAACATAATTTTTATATTAAGGGAGTATGTGTATCAGATTTCAGTAGCATTCGATATCCTCTGGTTTTATCACTTAAACAGGGCAAAATGTTTTTGCACATGCATCATATTTATTTGGCCATAGGTCACTTTAAAATGTGTAAAAAAGACAATATATAGAATTTTATCAACTTCCAATTATATTTTATATATTTCAAAGCATATAAACAGCTAATGGAAATTGAAGGAAAACTCTAGAGAGAACTGTTTCCCGCCAAAATTTTGACGTTTTTATATAAAAAATTCTTGAATGGATTTTCAAAAATTTTTGCTCATGTTGTTCAAATAGCAAAGCTCTACAAACAAAAGGCCAGTGTTTTCATTCTAATTAAAAATTTCTAACACTTGTACGCCCTTAACCTCGCAGTTCATTGTATAAACTGAACTAGATGCAGATAAGGGTCATTATTGATTCTTTACTCAACTGCAAATTACGTCCACTACATTTCAATATAATGTTTTTAATAAATGTATCAAATAAATGATAACAAATGCTGATTTTGATAAAGAAATAAAAATGTAATTTTAAAGATGGTTAACAACTATATTCCTTCAGATTAACATTATTGTTGCATACAGTATCCGGAGATTTTCCAGTTCTCTTTGATGAGGCTAGTTTTCGTTTTGCTTTTTTGGAATGTTTATTTTGATCACGTGCTACATTTGAACAAATTTCTTTCTCCACAGTGAAAGTTATTAGTGGATCTATTACGGATTCATCTTCTTTGTTTTCAAATACGGAATTATTATCACTGTCCTCATCAGAGTCAGTGGAAAACTGTGATGTCTTTGTTTGGTCAAGTGAAGACTTGTCTTTTTCATTTAGGGAAAGTAAACGGTATGTAACACGTTTTTTGATTCGTTGGCCAAGGTCTGACAAATTTCTTTGCATTGCCTTCTCTGTATTACGCGTTGTCGGAGTTGAAGGCTCACTTGAAGTCTTCTCTTGTAGAATCGAACGCGGAGCAGTTAAAGAGTTCTTCAGACAAGAGGTAATTTCTGAGGAAGTGTTTGTGGTTTGTTGAGGTTGAGCAAGCTGTAAAAGTATTTTTCTATCCTCTTTGTACATGTCTATGAGCAAATCTACTTTTGATTCTATATCTTCAACCTGTAAAAATAATTGTATAATTAATGAAAAATTTTTATCCATGATTGTGAATTTTGATGATTCTGACGTCCCAAAACTTCTAAAATAATTCAAACTTGTAGATATGGTATATATTATTTTATTTAAGGTATAAAGAGCTTTATTTGATTCGTAATTAAACTGATTCATACTTTAATTCATAATTCAATTATCTGTTCGAAATGGAAAAGAATGTACTTGTTTGGCATGTAAAAATTATGGTTAAAATCTGGTGCAGCACACAAAATTTATAATTTCTGTCTCTATTATATACTATTAGATGCTCCACTGTTTTTATAAATTGTGCTTATAATCGCTTTGCTTAATATGTTTTTAGTCTTTTTATATTTTGCTGTTTCAACTTGCTGTTTTTGTGCTTTTTAGTGCTAAAACGCTTCATAATGCTTAACTTGCTTGACTCTTTATGCTTAATTGTGTTTTTAACTTTTTGCATGTTTATTTTTATGTGTGTATGTAGTGCTTGTAGCCTTTTAGTAGTCTTTGTATGTATTGCATGCTTATGTTTTTATGTAAATTATTGTGTATCGCATGTTTATGTCTTAATAGTTGTATGTAATGTCGGTCCAAAAGCACTTAAGTGCTTATGTTACTTGTTATCTGTCTTGCCGACTTTAAATAAAACTTATCTTAACATTTTGAAACATTTTTGATATGCATTGAATCCATACTTTACTACATGAAATTATAGAGAAGAAGTGCGTGTAATTTCGTTTTGTAAAAACAAAATTTTCTTGCTGCGTAGTATAGAAAAAAGTATTTAACTTAAGAGGCAGAACAGCTTTGAAATTTGTAGATATTTCAGCAAGCAAACTGATCAATTTAAGTAAGACGAAGGTGTAGTTTTAAGCTTTGAGACCACAAAAATGCTTATTTTGCTTAAGCCGGTACCAATTCTGGCTGTCCCGAGTTCCAATCGTTGTTTTCGTTTGTCTTTTGTCTTATTGGTGTTTTTCCTGTGTATTTCCATGGCAGATTATGGCATGTAATTATAATTTCCATCCATTATAGGTATTTCCTGTGAACTATTTTTTACATTTATAAACAGAAATACACATCAAACTAGTGAAAAAATAACAAGACAAAAAAAAGTATCAATAGATGACTCGGATGTGCAAGTTTTATCTGTTTGTCACTTGTACAACTACAAGTACAATATACATCATTCCAGTAATAATTAATGTAACTATAACATTACATGTTCATTTCATTGATAGATAACTAAGTACCGATGTTACAGTGAATTTATTTTCTGCATATGTGCATTTTGACAACTTATGTCTCTTCAGTGCAGATAAAATCTAAACGATTGGAAGACCATAAAATCAAATATGCTAAAAAAACTGATAGAGGACGAATACACATAATGAACTGAAATTAAAGCCAAAATAAGCTAAGGACAGAGCTTTGCGTGAGGGAGATACTCCTTAGTTTTCAACAAAATTTACAAAAATTTAGATATTGCAAGGGTCGAAATAAAATCGGCTTTCGGGTAGATTGACGACAGTTAAAAGCTTTAAGTTACAATAGCAACAATTGGGAAATACTTTCATAGTATCAATATTTGATACAGTATTTTGGCCCCATAAACACGCTTCATGTACTTTAAAAGGTATTATTTGTGATTTGAAGATCCCAAATGTTTAAATATTCACACATGAAGACAGCAGGTCAGATATCAGGGATCGACATTACAGTTGATTCGAAGATGAGATTTGAGGTGTCCAGATATATCAATACAAAGAAATCTGCTAAGGTTTGACGAAGATTGTATCCATTTTAATTTGGACACGTGATGCAGGTCATACTTGACTTGATGATTGCATAGTGAACAGAACATCTACTTAGCAACAAAAACTAAGATTAAAGTACCCAGATAGTTTCGTGTCGTTTTGTTGAACTTTGTATGAATATGCCTTTTTTCATGTTGATTTTTCCCCTATCAGCTTTAGCATATATTTAGGTTTATGGTCTTTAAAATGCTTTGATTTTATTATAATTAAAGAGACACACTAATTTGGTATTTTATTTAGTTATTACCGCTTGGATGATACCTTGACCTGGCTGATACTTTGACTGATGGACTATAAATATCGAGGGTTTCCAAAAACTAACAAGTAAATATGTCGATGCCTGCGCAAAAACCGATCATATTTGAAAATTGCAATAACTTAATTTTAGAAAAAAATTGTTACAAACTCGTAAGAATTTCCCTTTCGCCTGAATTTAGCTTGCTATTTAGATCCTATTGACATTTTATTTGTTCTCTTTCAGCTTTTACATCTGTATCGGTTTATAGGCTTCAAAGTATTTTGATTTAATCCACGCCGAAAAGAACATAGGTTATATAAATGGCCATTTGGAGAAACTTCGGTATTCTTTAACCAAAAAGTTAATGCTTGGGTGCAGGTTCGAAAACTAATTTAATTTGAAAACGTGCAATATTTAAGTTTTAGAAACTTTCATTAAAACTCAAGGATACTTCAATCCAATCTAGGATTGATCTATCCCTAGCTCTATTTGCCTTTTCGTTTAGATCCTATAAACGTTCTTCCAAAAATCCAATTCCGGAACGTTCCGGGTATAAGAATGGCGGGTCAAAGAGGTCAAACGGGGTAAAAATGGCGTCCCGCTGTATGAGGGCAAAGGGAATAAATTCTTCAGTCAACATATGAAAGGTATTTATGATTTGAAAAAAGCCGAACATGTCATAAATCAACATTTTATCCCAGGCGGGTCATTTCCAAACAATTATTTACGTCAAGAAAATAAATAGGAAAATTCCTAGATTACGCTCAACTGACGTCAGGTACCAGTTTCCAGTAGATTCGGGGTAAATGTCGACAATTACTCAAAATTTTGAAAGTGGAATATCGTCTATTGGTCATTTATTCTCTATCAGTTTTTACGTTTCTTGGTTTATGATCTTCAAATGTGCAGATTTGATTCTCACTGACGAGACATAAATAGTCGAAATGGTCATATGTATTACCTCGTTATTTTCTTATTTATGCGAAAACAAGTTTGCATTCATTAGTACTTAAATATGAATTTGAATTGTTTCCTGAAAGTAAGTGTTTTGTTTTCCTTGCGACCAAAATTATTTACCATGCAGCTCGTATTTTAAGTACAGATTGAAAATAAAAGGTAACATTGAATCTTATTTTTTATGTAAAAAGTATTTTAATATATAATTTTTCGTATACTTGTGTCTTAGTTATCATAAAATTAAAACAGTCAAATCCTTATAATTCAGAGTCAAGGACTCCCTTCCACCCCCTCCCCAAAGAGAAAAAAACGTGCACATCTAAGCACTTTGGTAAACGATTATCTGAAATCCGATGAATAATTCCGGAATTAAAAACTTCAAATGATAGACAAAGGAACAGACTGAGAACTATTTGTCTCTCGAGAGAAAACTCATATATGCAAACAAAAGGAAATGGTAAATGAAAGGATATGGAGTAAATATACATGATACAAAACTCTATAAATACATGGTAAAAACAAGCAAAGGAACAACGCTTTTATTGTTGTCCTTCATCTTGAAGTCACCATAAGGCCTTCAACAATGTGCTTGTCTTTCCTGGTCATGGATGCGGGGTTGTCAACAAACATTAATTAAACTGGCAAAGTGCTCTTACAATCACTGTCATACGTTTCCCGACAAAAGCACTAATTTCTTAGGACGATTACAACGTATAGACATTCACAGGGCACTCATCAAATCGATTGTAAGAAAACTTGTCAGTATAGAATAGTAAGATGTGGGCATTTTAAACAGGTGGTCAGAATTTCATTTAGAAATTACAAAAATAAATGCCTATATTTGAAAGTATGAAAGTATATCCATATGAGAAATTCTCTCACGAACAAGTACACCATAACTAAAATATATAGAGAGCATACATCTCTCGAATAGGGAATCTTTTTAAAGACTCCACACTGCAGGAGAGACAAACTTCAGTCGTAAATGGTGAATGAGAGGATATGGAGTAAATGTACATGAGACAAAGTCTATAAATACATGGTTAAAAACATAAATATAAATAAAATTAATGGTTAAAAAAAGTCTAGAAATACATGGTTAAAAACAAGCAATGGAGCAACGCTTTTTTTTGTTGTTCTTCATCTTGAAGTCATCATGAGGCCTTCAACAATGAGCTGTGCTCATACCTCATAGTAAGTTCAAGACGGCCCATCATCATAAAGATTGTTAAGCAGTACTGCAGATAAATTAATTTTCCAAAATTAAATAAGTCATGTTTTTTTAAATAATAATCAAAGTTCTTACAGATCTTTCTACTTTTACTATCCGTGAAGCAAGACTTTGATTACAGTCGTAAACATCTTTCTTTTTACTTCCTTGTTTTCCAAGAATAATATCTAGTCTGAAAAAAAATATGAACTACAGTTCCCAGTGTAATATTACGAAAAAAATAGTTAACTGTTCTAGGTACATCAGTTATTTTAGTCGTTACAATTGTTTCAACAGTAGTAGTCCAGTGCTTTTCGCATATAACATGCATATATCTAATGTTTTAAAGGCCAATTGAACAATTTAACTTGTAGCAAAATGAAGAGATTCCTTGAGTTACCGAATAACACAGGACTTTGCAAAAGGGCAATTTTGTAAAGGGAATCCAATTTTTCGATCGACATTCTATTTCAGATAGTAAGAACAAGAACACATCCTAGACTTAGTATTTTCACAATATATAAGAACATTTCAAAACTAAGACAACTACAAAAAGTGCCAAAAAATGAAAGAACACGGATTCATATACGTCATACTTTGTGTCATTTCATGGTAAGGTAAATTCTAGTAATGTCCATTCCTTGAAACTTGAAGTCTCTTTGAAAATTACCGCTCTAACGGTAAACCACAAGTCATATCTATGATGCTGGGGCGACGACCAGAGAAATTTCGCTGATGAAACATGTCCGAGAAAAGTCATAATAATATTTGTTGTGCATAAACTAATTACCGTGTATCAACAAGACAAAAATGTAACATGTCACAATTCAAAGATAATAAGGACAAAATATAAATCTAAGTTTATTCCGTTTTTTCTTGTATGTAAAGAATTTTTTCGATATCCATACTTAAATTAAACTTCTACAGACGAAACCTAGTAATGAGATAATTATGAATAGTTATATCGGTTGAAGTTTCTATCCTGCAAATTGTTAGTGTCTTGTGGTTTCACTTTCATGCTTGCGAAAAAGTATAGTTAAGCGAAGCAAAGAGATATTCAAATATCGTTATCCGTTATAGGTTTCAACTCGGAGAAATAACATGAAGCAGTCAGTGTCAAAGTACGCTGAAGTATAAGAGTGTGTTACAATGCACATGTCACTTATTTTGAGTGAATAATGCAAAACAATTATAGCAAAAGCACAGCCAAGAAAAAAGTCAAAAGAAAAAAATACAGTTATAAAGAAATTTTCAGTCTCAAGTAAAACGGATGTATTGGTTTTATTGTAAGGCTCTTTAGAGTATTTTCATGTTCCTTATATTTTACACCTGCAGTGCTGATGGGAGAAAAGAATTAAATATCTTGGAGCAATGAACCGAAATATTATATTCAATTAAAGAATTGATATGGACATTCTTTTCACCAGATGGTAAAATGAAATATGGCTCTAAAACTAACATGATGAAAGTGGAGTTTAATAATAAAACTATATTAACGTGTTCACACAATGGGCCAAAGCATTAAAAACGTATACAAAAGCGGCGATCCTCAATGGCAACAAATGTTCTAGTGTCTTGTAAAATCAATATGTCCCGGAAGTCTTTTCATCATTAATAAAGAATGCTGTTGTTTCAGCTGACCAAGCGCTTAACAAGTGTTCTCATTTGTTAATGGCATTACTCGAGAGGACTCGATCTTACACTTTAACATCACCAAGAATACCTTAGGTCAGTCCTTGTCGTGTTTCGAATCAGGATTAAGGACGAGGAAAAAAATTATCCCATCCTTGTAAAGGGTGCCTGCACTAAATAAAAATCTATGAAAAGATAAAAACCTCACTAAGTCTTGAAATCTATGACATTTTATCTAATGTGGAACAAGTACACTAAAATGTAGAAAGGCTTTCTAAACTTCAAATTGTGTTTTACAATATGGGTTCTGAAATATTAAAAAAAATCTTAAAAATTTGAAAAATCATTCATAAAATTTCTGTCACAGCATCAATTTTCTTGGTTTTTCTTTTACCTCTATTTTGTAATCCCGACTAAAAGATAGATAACATTTAAGAAATAATTCATAGGCGCCGGTGGTTTCTTATGGATGACCATTATTTTCGTTAATATTTTACAGAGAGCGTTACGCAGCGGTGCGATTGAAAAATAAACGAAAATAATGGACACCCATATGTAAATCGAATAGAAACCACCGGCGAACATAAATTATTTCGATTCTTATATGACATGTAATGATTTGGACGTACCTATAGTGTACATGGCAATGCCAGCCATTTAAGAAGATTCTTCACGTTTTTGTGCACAAAACATATTATGACGTCGTCTGTTTCAGCGTAAAGACTGTTGTGACGTCCCTCATAATGTTATTGGAAATTTTCATATGGCTGGTCGTACATGTAATGGTTTCCATTTTTCTCATATTAGAATCATATATAGGACAATGTTTTATCTATTAATTGGCTACCGCTCTAAAGTTCTCTGTTCTTACCTTATTCTATAGCTTGATTTGATGTTTAAGTGTTTTTTTTTTTCATTTTTTGATTGTGTCTACTTCAAACCTATTTCATCTGATTAATATACACGTATTCTATACGTTTTAGTCATCAAAGAATTTTATAATAATATGATTACCTTGACTGTAAATTTTTGACTCTACCGAGCATATCTACATGACCAGCAGAGTATTGCTCTATAACGTCTTTGACGTCGTATGGTCTCAATGCTTCTTTAAATTTTCTTCTAGCTACAAAATACTTTATTTTTCGAAGCCCTCTAATGACTTGTTTGTCTAATTCTGTTAGTTGATGCAATTTAGGCGAATGATCAAGCTCATCTGTAAAAATTCAAATGAGATCAAATAAAATATGTACCTATAAATTCTACCAGTATATATTCATTTATGAAAGCCTATCACATAATTACTTAACTTAAACAAAAATAAGTATTTATTTAAATTGTTACAAGGCTCTTTTAACTGCTTTGTTTATGTTTTTTTTTATCTGCTGCATTTGTATAACTCAGTAGAGAAAAGGTCTTTTCAACATTTCTATCAACCAATAATTGGTAAAAATTTAAAAAGAATTTTGTAGAAATTACAGTTCTTGTTTTTCCATGTCTGAAGTTATTAATAGTAACTTCGTTTATCTTGTGTATTACAGAATCTATTTGAGTTTGATTCTTCATAAATTAAACATCCACTATCGCAGTTAACTACGTTTTGAATAAGATATTTAAGAAGTCAATAGAATTTGGGTTCAATATTGATGTACAAAACATGACTGCAGCGCTCTCCTTAGGATCATATTTGATTGATTCATCGGTGTTTGAGGAATATCCACTGTTTTCAATAAGAATCTCATACTACCCTTACCAAGATAACTTTAAACTTTGACAGGGAATATAATCACTCTAGAATATTGATAAATTCCTATTTAGTTTAAAATTGAAATATTCTTCTTTAATGGTGGCTTACATTGGAAGACGACCCATGT
This sequence comes from Modiolus philippinarum, assembly GCA_002080025.1. Taxonomy (NCBI): domain Eukaryota; kingdom Metazoa; phylum Mollusca; class Bivalvia; order Mytilida; family Modiolidae; genus Modiolus; species Modiolus philippinarum. The sequence goes on along the minus strand of MJUU01033874.1, from coordinate 28,235 downwards.
ATGATTGATGCACTTGACTTCGTCTTTCATGGGTAAAGGACCAACCATAAATGTTCATTTCTGTGATATACGGTCATAATAATGACTAAACGTGAAAAACATCTGACGTCACAGTGTAAGGTACACTCATATGGCAAGAACGTTGCTCCCACAATATAGGTTTTAAAATGTTTCTCGTCATTTTTTACTGACGAAATAGCTTGCATTCGATCAAAATTAAAGATCGGGTTCTATTACACAATTGTAAGAAATTTTACGTCTTTCCCCCTAGTTTCGCTGCGATCAACTCAAGCCTATCCCAATCTTTAATCTAGGGCTATTAATCATTCCTTTGACCGTACATATCTAACCTGGTTTATGGAGATATTATACAAATGCTGCTCTCTCACAAGCTTATGAATATTTCGATCTTCATTACATCTGACACGTTTCGGTAATCAAAGAAAACCGATAGCCAAGGGCACACACAACATTTGTGGGTGGTAATGGTAACTGTTTTTTTCTAATTCAAGACTCAAACACTTCATAACCTCCAATAATATAATGGTGAAATCCACTAATTTCCTGAGAGATGAAAATACCAAGACAGAGCGTATCCCTAACTTAGTAGTTTACGAGACACTGTTTCCGTATAAGCTATGCGACCGATTAGAAAGTTTCATGCTCTTCGTAGTGTTTTAGGGTCTTTGTCTACTGAGCTGGCATGTCCCCAAGTCGGGAAGAGGTGTCCTTGAATGCGAGGTATTACCTGTGAACCAATCTTGGCAATTTGTTTAAAGAAACGCCAAGTCGACAAAAATGTCTGTCACATTAACCCTATATTTGATATATTTGACTATGAAGAACGATGATTAGTGTATAATTTGGTAAATCTGACCAGCTCTCCACAAGATCGTTTACTTCTTAGAAATGTATCTAAGACATATGAAATAACACGGATAACAAGAAACATTTACAATTACCGAAAATTATAATTACATGCCATAATCTACCACAGTAACGTTTTATTGTTCAACTTTATTCTATCGCGTAATAAAAGGAATGAAGTCATGTTTTTACCACAAAAGAATAGTAAATTCTCTATTTGACCAGCGTCTGAGCGATGTAGTAAAACTATTTCTCATCTCTAGAGAGAGAACAGCATTTTCCTGCTAAATCTAAGCGGGTCATAATCCTCTTTATTTTACTTACTGTCATTAGCGAAACATTTTCTACAATTTGAAAACGTAAATTATGAAATGTCTCACATCTAATTAAATAATTTTTTAAATGCTGAAAACCCGGTAAGCCTTGTTTTCAAACATATGCAAAATTTATTTATCTTGACGAGAGAAATTTCATTTTCAATTTAGTTCTCGTTGTAGGGACTATACTTGTTCTTTTGTAAACTTAATGCTTACCTTCACACGATAAAGGTGGTGAGGGATTATCTTTTCTAACTGGTAGTTGTTCTACTCTATGATCTGCTATACCAGTCGCTAAACTTAAATGGCTCCTGAAATATAAAGGGAATTGGATGTGCTTAATATTTCCATGTATTTTTGATTTTCAATTTGTGGTACATTTTTAAAAACGTTTTGTAAGGTGATAAGTAAATTTCAGTTATATCATAATAATGCCGACAATAATTTGTATCGAAAGCTGCAAAACTGTACAAAAGATTGTCTAATGTTTCAAAAATGACAGTAATACTGAAACATAGTTATGGTCAGACAAAATAGAAATCTCATATTTATAATGGGTTTGTTCAAAGTAGTGCATCCGTATCAGATTACCCAAACGACAAGAGTTGTTTTTAATGTTCACTGAACAGTGTACCAGCTTGGAGTCGATGAGAAGGTCCCGAAATATTCTATGATCTTGCTGATTATAACATGTATCAATTGGCTGGAGTCAATACAAATGAAAAGGCACTATTTTTATGGTACTATTTTCGAGGTCTGTCAAACATTGGCGTATTGAAATAGTGTAGTGCGCCCTGACAATATTATTGCTTTGACATTTAACACAATCTGGGCACACAGAAGCTATAGTTAGTCGTCATATAAGCGGGAGGTTGATGCATCAATAAACCTGGTTTAACCCACCATTTTATTTATAAAATGCCCGTTCCAAGTCGGGAATATGACGGCTTGCCAAAAATGTTCTGTGTCGGATTGTGTTCCC
>MJUU01033874.1:0-16610 GCA_002080025.1 Modiolus philippinarum | reverse complement strand
TAAATATGAAACAACGAAACAAATTTCATCAGTTTAAAAAAAAACATGAGGCATTTCAAATAGAATTAAATTCTGAACCAAAGAATTGGCTTACTAAGCTCTTTGTAAAGGAGAAAAATTCTTAATTGTCAAAAATTTGTGCATTTGTGCCTGAAAAATCACTGTAATAAAGCTTACTCCACAAGCGGTGTGAATCAAATGTGGATTCTTAAAAATTCAAAAGATCTTCTTGAACAGCTTTCCTCAACCAGTCTTACCCATTGCCATAGCATTCAAACTTTTGACTTTTCTACACTTTATACAACCCTGCCACACAATAAACTGAAAACAGTAATTGCAGATTTAATACATCAATGTTTCTGCACAAAAAATGGAGAACGCAGATACACCTATTTAGTTGTAGGGAAAGACAAGACATATTTTGTTAAGAACCACACCGATTCAAATAAGAAGTACACCGAGACTGACGTAATCAAAATGTTAGAATTTTTGATCGACAATATTTTTGTCGAATTTGGAGGTCGTGTTTTCCAACAGACAATAGGGATTCCTATGGGAACAAACTGTGCGCCGCTTTTAGCTGACCTTTTCCTCTACTCGTACGAGGCCAAGTTTTTACAAGGGCTTATTCAAAGAAAACAAAAACATTTAGCCCAGTCCTTTAATTTCAGCTTCCGCTACATAGACGATGTGCTGTCTCTTAATAATCCTAAATTTAAGGATTATTTACATCAGATCTATCCAAATGAGCTTGAAATTAAAGAAACAACTGAAACACCTACTTCAGCTTCGTACTGATATTGTATATTGACGAAGATGGACGTTTGAAATCTAAGCTATATGACAAGCGTGATGATTTTAATTTCCCCATTGTGAACTTTCCCTTTCTTAGCAGCAATATACCTACCTCTCCAGCCTATGGAGTGTACATTTCACAGTTGATTCGTTACTGTCGAGCTTGTAGTTTGTACAGTGATTTTTTGAACAGAGCAAAAACACTGTCCCAAAAGCTGCTTAGTCAGGGATTTGTTCAACCTTTGTTAATTTCATCCCTCAAGAAATTCTATGGCCGTCACCATAGCATCATTGAAAGATATGACGTGTCAGTATCCCAAATGAAAGTGGACATTTTCAGCTAGATTCACGTCTTCCCGGATTTGACTACCGACTTTGACATTTTCCCGGATTGAATCACTCACAGTGTGACGGGTGCTGTTAACAGAGCAGGACATGCTTACCCTTCCGGAGCACCTGATGTCACTCTCAGTTTCACTGGAGTTCACACTGTGAGTGCCTTTGTTCTGAATGTTGTGGTTTCTGGTTCTGTGCTTTGTGTCTGTCTGGCGTCATTGTTTTTGTGTCTAACGTCATTGTTTTCTGTGTTCTCGTTTTTGCCCTGTCTTTGGACTTCGATTTTTGTGAATATCACCCCTTTGTTCCTTCGGTATTCTACTTCCGTTGTTTCAATACTGTTTAAAACCAGAATAAGCTTCAATTACAGTACATCAGTACTAGGTTCTCTCCTAATATATGATATTATTTGTTTTACTACCACATAAAATATTAAAATAGTCATGAGATGTAATTCAAGAATGCCATTCATTCCTTCAGTGTTTTATAACTTGACATAATAATACATTCAAGATGAAAACGATCGAAAGACATATACCGATTACGTAATCGCGTGAATATTAGACATCAATACGGAACTAAAGGGTTTTGCGTGATGATTAATCTTCAGTTATTTGTTAAAGCTTTGGATGAAAATTTATCAATTAATTATAATGATAAGGTATGCTTTTGCTATCATGCATCATCTGTCAGTATAATCAGAATAATATTCCTAAATATAAAGGAAGTTCCATTTTGTGTAAGTAACTTACAATTGATGAGGAATGTGACATTCTTATTACATAATAAAAGGTATAATGAAGAAAAAACGGTCAATCAACAAATAATTCAATATTGTTGCGCTGGTCGGGCCTTCATGAATTTTCTGTAAGTATGAAAATCTCTTTCAATTATGAAAGTGCCAGCTGTAAATATTTTTATCGGCAGCTGCACTTTGTATAACAATATTTATATTTGAAGCTTTAAAAATTATATATACCTCACATTCTGGATGAAAATTTTATTCTGACATCTCGTTGTCACGTGACGAGAATTTGAGATACTTAAAATGAACCATTGTACCAGTTAAATTGAAAAGAGCTTTCAAATTTCGAAAGTATTTTTCTAATAAGGACGGAGGTATCAGTAGAACTTTTATAATATACCCAATTAGATGTTCTGCATGTAACATATTTCGATTTTTCATTAAATGTTTTTTTTTCCAATTCTGACATTCGTTGTTTATATATTGAAAATTTTGCATTTACAGAATCCGATATGACCACTGCATATACGAACTGATGCATGTATCAGGCTGCTATAATGTAATCAGTTACAGATTATTTGTGTTTGTATCTTTTTTAATCTTAAGTTTTTGATATAATCCCTGAACGGTTTAAGTTCTAAATGCCTTATGATTTTTATTGGTTCTTGTACTCTACAACAAATTTATACATACCACAAAATTTAGCGTTTGAGCATTTAAAAAATATACACCAAAAACATTGCGCATAGACCAAAGTAGATCAGAAGATCATCTACTCCATTGTTCATTCGTACCATTGTCGTTAGGGAAATATAAAGGTATTGAAGAAAAACGTGCAAGAATTTGGATATCCTTGAACAAAAAATGCATAACTTACAGTGTATTAACTCACAGTCAAAGTTTACATTATATTTTAGTAGCACTAATAGTAAAATATTTTAATATTAGTCCGTAATAACAGAAGATATTTGTCAATTTGTCAATTTCAAATCTAAAATCTTAAAAGCCAGGAAGATATCAATTTATGAGTAGCACTTAAAGGTTAAACAATAGTGATTTTTACTGGTTCAGGGATAAAGATTTCATTACAGGGCAAAGGAATAACAATTGAAGCTGGGGACAGGTAACAATGGTTTCAATTCAGTCGAACTTGGTTGTTTTATACCACCGAAGTATGAGTGAATGTGAATTTAGATTAATGGTGATTATCATTTTGACAAGCAACGTGAACGAAAAATTGTTCTAATTTATTAATATAAGCATGTTTTTTTTTGAATAATTTTAGGTTTTCAACAGTTACTTCTAAAATAATGAAATTCTGTTAATAGTCTGACATACTTTTGCAGTGCATCTTAAGGTAAGATTGAATTGAGATATAGATTACTCGGACAACAAATGACAATTTTTAAATTATCACAAGGATTTATATGTGTGATTCAATTCTTAGATTTTTTGCATTAACGTCAATTACATTGATATATAAGGTCTTAACCTTAACCTAACTACTATTTGCAACTGAAATATAGGATTGAACACCGTTTGAAAGAAATTTACTGAAGTATTTTCCGGATCAATTAACTCATAAACAAACTAAACGAACAAATAAAGGGATATGGAGTAAACGTACATGGGACAAAATTCCTATCAATACATAGTAAGATTAAGCAAATGGAAAAACGCTTTCATTCTTGTTCTTCATCTTCATTTATGTACAAGTCCGAATAACTTAAATGTTATGTTTGTTAGTGACTTTGTCCCGCTTATCTTCTAATAAAGTTCCTTTCAAAAAGTGTTTGATCATTATTATTCTCTTAATTTGGAGATAAGTAATTCAATTCTTATCTGCCAATTTCATGTACGTTTTGTTCTATATAATTGTCTTGGTATATCACTTCACAATGCAAACTTAGATATAGTATAGGCAACGTAATCTATTGAAAAATAAACGATTTCAGAAATTGCGACAGGAGGTCAATGCAGCCATTTATGTCAGCATATTTCTTATTATGCACATTATTTAAGAAAATTTGTTTTATAAAATGAAACCCTCTGCATCATTTAAATAATTTACGCTGCGAGAATATACTCGCATATTTCATGAAACTTGAAATCGACAAAAGAACTTCATATGAAATACCAACATTAGAGGTAATAAAAGATGGTCATTTCAAGACGCAATGCCATCTCAGAGACAACGATGATAAATTCAAAATAAACAACCAACGCTGGAAAGTAAAATCTCTCATTTAATTAGGCGTCTGTATGAAATATCTATTGAGATATCAATTCTTGCTATGTCTGAATAAATAATGGAAAAATTCATACATATGATGACATTTGCATGACAGGTTTCTATCCGTAAATTACAACGACTGTATAGATAAACAACAACGAAAAACATGACGAATATGTACATAAATACGACTGCAATGAAAGTTCATATTCATCTATCTTACCAGATAGAGCCCTGGTTGTAGCAGCCTCAGTGGTTCGTTATGAAGTCAACTAATGGGAATTGGAGTAACTGTACATGGTATAAAATGTCACAAATGAAGATGCAATAAATATTGTTATTCTTCATCTAGAAGCCATCATAAGGCATTCGACAATAAGCGGAGCAAAAGTAATTTATAAAGACAATTGTAAAGCGGGATACACGCATAAGGTTAGCGACTGCACAAAAAGGGCGGATAATGCAACCACAGTCAAAACATTTATGCATAATACATATTGTGATGTCTATTTCAGCGATGCCACTTGTGACGTCACTCATTATGTTATAAGATATATTCACATGGCTAGTCGTCATGGATGCCATTGTTGCCATAGATAACCTATGATATTAAACTTAAATTGTTTACGAAAGGATATGGAGTAAATAAACATGAGACCATAAACCCATTTTTTCAAAAGCAATTACCTGTGTAATGTATCTGGGACTTCTTCCTGTTCTAAAGGATTTGACTTTCGATTATTTTCTTTTTTTGGATGTATTAAAGGGGAATGAGGGTTTCCGGAATGACTTAGATTACTTCCACCTGTACTTCTATCTCGCCGTCTGGTAGAAAATCTGCTGACAAATGATGCATTGTTTTTCCACTGTCTATCGCTATAAAACAAACAAGCATGAATTAAACACCATTTTGTCGCAAGGCAAATGATACTTTTAATGTCAGATATGTGATGTATCTTGGACAGCTCGTGTTGTAGTAAATGGCTAAAAGCATCGGAAACATAAATGTGGATAAATACAGAGACAGACTTTACATAGATCAATGTTAATTGATGTCTATACCATAAAGTATCGTAACTGTGAACGTTTTATTTTTCTAAATTAGCACTTAAACAGAGGATTTGACTTCTAAAGCAAAAGAATGAATTTTTGTAGACTTCAGCCATCAGTTCATCGGTCGATCGTTTTTAATCAGTAAATTGTAAAATAAACGAGTATTACGTAGGTACTAGTTTTAGAAAGAGTGCAAAAGTACGTGCAAACTACAGGATACCAAGAAGTGGTTTTTATTTATTTTGTGTGTGTGTGTGTGTTTGAAACCGCTCCAGTTCTTATTTCTTGTAATTTTTCCAATTTTGTAATGAAGCAAAAAAAAAATTAACATGAAAAGACATGCTTCAACCAACCACGCTAGAAAACAAGTTAATATCATCTGCTGTTACAGAACATCTTTTAATTTTTGTTTACTTCATCTGCTGCTACAGAACATCCATTAATGTTTTATCTATTGAATATTATCTGTATTGAGAAGACTATAAAGTAAGTTCGTCTCCAGAGCTCGAATTCATAACCAAAAGTTATTCATTACACTGCATATATTTTGTAACAGTCTAAGAGCTCTGGGATGCTTTGCACTTTGACGTAAAATAATGTATAGTCATTGATTGCAAAAGGTACCTTCATGGCATGTTTTTTTTTTAACTTAGACACATTTTATCACATAAGTTGTCGCAATAGCTATGTACAGGAGGTACATTTTCATTAACTTTGATATTTTGTTTTTCAGTACCCGTTATATGTTGTTCTTAATGTCGCCGAGGAACTTTCTGATGTTGTGTTCATATTCTCTCTTTTTAATTTGTACGTATAACAGGGTAGTCAAAAACGTCAAATACCCTTTTGCTTTAGCTCACATAAAGCACATCTAAACATATAACTGAGCATTTAGAAACACGAAAGTAAGAAAAAAACTTCTTTTTATCAGAAAGAGCGAATTTCTCAAGTTATTTTCTTTTAACATTAAATATCTTGTCTCATTTTTATGAATGTGTATCATATATCATTAAATAATGGTACATACGCTGTTGGACTAGGGCAAGGAATCATGTGTGGTTTCCATGTGGCTATTGACATGGAATTTTTGTCAGCGGCATAACATCTCCATAAACTCTGTATTAACATAGCAGCTGGAACTCTTCTTCGTATGAGGTGTTTTTGTCGTTGTTGTTGTTGCACCTTTAATGCGAATCCTGACCCAAGGATTCCCTAGAAAACAAATTGAGACCTTAGCAAAGATTCAACGAAAAATGGGCATTGTTTTCGAGAACATGACGTGCAATACAAAATTTTATCAAAGCACGATTAGAACTTAGAATATAAGTGATTGCATATAAAAATGAAAATATGTTCTATTTGTTCAAGCATTTTGTCGTTATGATTAGTAAAATTCATGAATATATTTTTTTTCATAATTTCGCTTTATTTATTTTGTGATTGCAGATGTCATACCATCATGATTTTTTTTTACCTTGGATGAAAAAGAACTAGTGTTTATAAAAAGCATAAATATTCTAAACAATCATGTGTTGTTTTCGTAGAAAAAAAATTGTGAAAAGAAACTAAAAAGCCAAAACAAATAAGAAAATTGTGAACCACTCAAAGTATAAATATCTATAGAGGAGGTCTCACATGGTTGAGTCATCTGCCACTGATAGTGAAAATAATGGTATAAATCGTAGATGGTGTATGACAGTCTAGTTTGTGAAAGATTTCATGAAAATGAAAATAAATATGTGTAGTAATATATTTTACAACAATGAAATACATTGAAATTTACAAGGTCTCCCCGTCTTTCAAAAACTTTTTTCATTTTGCAGTCTAAAATTCAATAAAATCCAATTACTCTTTCATGGATTTCAAAATGTTTGATTTGATCTGCACTGATGACACATGATTTGTCGAAATGCGCATATGCAGAACCTGGGTTCACAAGGACCTCGGTATTTTGTTATTCGTTTTATTTTTGTTTTTTTTCTTTGTTTAAGAAATAATTCATGGATGCTGGTGGTTTGTTGGAGATTTATATATGGCTAGACATTATTTTCGTTAATGTATCGATACCAAGGGAAATAAACGAAAGTGATGGACCACTACATACCACCAACGAACATTAATTATTTCAATTCTAACATGACCTGTCATGATCTGGGCTTACCTATGGTGTAGAAAACAGTAATCGCCATAACATAAATTTTACTAACGTTTTTAATCTCAAAATTTTTATGACGCAGTCTACTCCAGCGTAAAGACTGTTGTAATGTCACTCATTATGTTAAAAGAGATTTTCATATGGCTAGTTGTCATTGTTTCCATTGTTCCCAGATTAGAACTTTTTATAGATGTTGTTATATGATCATCAAATGAACAAACACAAGTACGGTATTTTACAACACCATGTTAAAATTAAAATTAACATAAATTAAAAAAACATATATTAACATATATTTAGAAAATATTGTGACGAAAATGGCCGTAGGTAGTTATTAGATATCGGACATTCAGATTCACAGCGAAGACCAAGTATGCTATTTGATTGGTTTATATTGTTGAAATTATTTCCAGATTGATGAATTATTCAAGTTTCTAAAGTAACGTAATATTTTGATAAAGAGTATTTATATTGTGGGAAAAATGTATTTGTGTTAAGTATTACACATTATATTGTTCCTTTCTTTTGGAGAACCGAAAGTAACCTGTCATCCCTCGGAAAGTAATACTAGTATTAAGGTTTTGATATCCTGTCCGCCCTGTATTACACGATAATTGCCTCGTTCTGGAGTGTATAAGGAGACCAAATCCAGGTATAGCTGTCAGTGTGTTGACCATCGTGAATGTGTAACATCGGACCTGTGTATATCAGAAGGACTATTCTTTGGAAATAGTGATTCCGTGTGATAGTAAAATATTTATTATATATTTTCGTAATTCCGGATTACAGTAATATCAAAGGATAAGGCAAGTTGACTTGCTAAATGTGCAACTGGCAACCACTGACCATATTCTTGTCATATTATAAAGTGGATGTCCAAATGTTATTGTAAAGTGCTCTTTTGGAAACTGTAAGTAACTTTGGTTCTTTGACATCTTGTGTTCAACTGGATAAGTGATATTCTGCGTTCTCGACAGTAGCAATTTGACAGTGCATATTGATAGTGGAATGTCATATAGTGTGTACACGTTCATAGGGTATATCTTTGTAGAGTTTAGAACACTGACCATTCAAATAACCTTATGTGCATTGTGAATAGGTAATAGAAATTGGTTATTTGAACGGTGCTTTATGACCTAGCAACTTGAATAGTGCAATTCGCTAGGTTGTTAATATTTCATTGTGCCATTTGACAGTGCATTTCCTAAGGTTAATATTCCGAAAAGCCATATGACAGTTGAATGAGTTTTATTGATCATTTGGATGATTTTCTGGGAGGACAAAAAGGATCGTGCTTAATATGTAAATATGGAATTGTTTATGTGCATTTTATAGATTTAAGAATACAGTGCATAGTTTTAGTGATTTCCTTTGTATATAGTTAAAAGTGCATTGTGTTAATTTGACGTTTCCCTAGTGTTGGATTTTTTTTTGTGGCAAATTGCTATTATATGTTTTAGAAACGGAAATCCCGAGTTATTCTGGTAGGGATCCATAGACTGCTTTAGGTTTAATACGTTACAATATGCACTGAAACATAAGACATATTTATATGGTACCGTTTTCACTTCATATTCACGACTTGAAAAAGGGGGCAATAAAAGACATCATACGTTTGCAAAATTCTGTATTGGTAAAGCTTATGCGTGAATTCAATAAACTAAACCAACTTCCTTCATAAATACGACAAAGGTGCATGTGCTTGAATACTAAGATTACGTTACCATTATTCTGTGCCAATATCATTCACATACACACCCTTGATCTAACTATCATATATAGTTCATATATTAAGTAAAGTCTTACTGCTGGAAGAGCAAAAAAGGAAATGCCTAATATAGCTGAGAATCCAGCGATGACTTTTCCCGCCCATGTTTGTGGTACTACATCGCCGTAACCAACCGTGCATAATGTGATCTGAAATAAAATTATCTATATTAATAGATCAATTTAATGTTATTAGGTCATTTTTAACAGTATTAAGTAAAAATCAAACACAAATTTTGTTGATATCAAAATAACTTTGAAAGGGCGATCAAGAAATGTTAAGGGAGTACGATTCACAGGAATTAGAATTCAAATTCAAATTCAACGTCTGATGTATTTTAATAAAGAAAGAAACAGGAGACCAATGCCAAAATCTGTAATTATTTTTCAGGTAAGAAGAGTTACCTTTAAGTATTTGTCTAAGTTTAAGAGTGTACAACGTAAGGGTATATGTGCCAGAGCCCCTGCAGTGTTTTAATGTCGATGCTTTCATGGCTACAGATTGTAAAAAGCCAGTTAAATACCAAAAAAGGTGGTGAATCACATTCCACTAAGGAATGTCAAAATGTCGACGCTTAATGTGCAAATTGTGAGCTCATGATAAAATATTCCCTAAAAAACGAAAAGTGTTATAAATAGGGTGGTCACGGAAAAAGTAGGTATTAAGGAAGCCACAATTCAAACAAAGGCTAAAAGTGGAGGACAGAGTGAGCCCAAGGTAAAAACATCTCGAGTATCACCTGTGTTTCTAGAGGGAAAAGATAATTTTCTAGAATTTATCGCAGTTTTTGCTTTAAAATTGTCTCATATTCACAGCGCCGTCATACGGAGTTTACATCTCCTATCTCATTCGCTATTCAAGAGCCTGTGGTCAATACAGTTATTTGATAGAGCCCGGTTGCTCACAAATAGGCTACTTAAACAAGGGTTTGTTACCCAAAACTTGAAGACATCCCTCCTGCAGAAGTTTTACGGTCGACATCACCATCTTGTGGGCCGCTATTGGATATCTGTTTCCCAGAGGACAAGCGATCTTTCCCTTTAAAAGCTTAATTGTTGTTACCGCTACCGGATTTGACATGCTCAACACGGCGGATGTCTTATAAGAAGCAGGAGATGCTTACTCTACCGGTACACCTGATCTCGTCCATGGTTTTTATAGGGTCCGTGTTTTCATCTTTATGTGTGTCTTCATTTTTCTTTTCTGTGCCGTACTCATGTTGTGTCTCTGTTTCCTTGTTGTTTCCGATGTTGCCATTATCGTTTCGGGCTGACGGTTCGGTTTTCACTTACTACATACTTTGGTATTTTTTTTATATTTTACTCCATGTAGTATGCATTTTTTTAATCTTGAAAGAAAAAAGAAATATTTTCTGTAAGGACAAAATTCCCCCTTATCTAAAATTTATTTTTAGTTATCAATATACATGTATATCATTCAATACCTATTTTTTTCAATATTAATATATGATACTCCTCTAAAAACTGTATTAAGCAACAGATTATACTTACAACGCCCCACCAAATGGCGTCGGCAAAATTTTTTAATTTTGGTTTTTCGGAATCTTTTTCGGCGAGGAAAACGAGGAATGAGAAAAACAGTAAACCTAAAATTCCTATATACAGTGTGGTCAACAGCTCCTGAAATAAAAAGACAATGATATTCAAACTGAGCAAATTAAAATCGCTTCAGATGATATTCAGGTAATTGTTTTTTCAACGTTTTTTGTCTTTCATATGATTATATTCTATTTGCTCTGAAGGGGTATAATTTGTCGAAATCGCTTTTCATCGGAACTTTAAGTTAGTGAGATAATTCACTGCATAGTGTTTTGTTACTTAGCCTTGGCAATTCCAGAAATAAAAAAAAATAATTAAAAAACAACAATCCTCGCCTTACATCTTATCTCTCTATTATTTGATAATTATTGACTTGAATCTTTTAATTTCTGTTTCGATACACGTCAATTTGATATCAAACGTTTTGATTCAACTTTATTTGATAATATTTGTTTTGACCTTATCACCAATATATTTTCTTTTTCCAAATATGTTTATAAAAGTGTGGATAATCTATTCAAATTATCTAAAAGTTTAACAGAACATTTACCATGAAAGATTACAGTTATCCTTAAGTATTTATTCAAAGAAAATATCCGTCATTCGCTCCTTGTATATGCTACATGATATTTCTACATGTAAAGTAAGGATGTAAAGTCGATAAAATCTGTACATGTAGCTAAAATGATTTGAATAGTGATAACTATGAGAGACATCGGTCAGTTCTCTCCCTGTACCATACGTTTTGTATGGTTCAAGGTGGATACAATACAGTACAGAAAGAGAAATACCATAACTAATCACTGTGATAGAGGGAATGTCTTGGAAAGTGATCTGATGGGAATTAATTTTTTCCTTAAAATTGTTTTATTAGGGCAATAAAATCCAAGTTTTGTCAGGACACTTCCTGTTTTGCAGGTAATATTCTAATTAAGCAGCTTGACTTCAAAGAAATTACAGGTAAAATGGGTAATAAAAATTAATCCTCCCCTCTCTGTTTTATAGCCTTTTAGGTCTCTCACAGTGATAGTATATCTGTGATTTTATGTCTGAAGGATTAAAAGTTATGTCTTTCCAAGTGATTTGTTATGGTAAGTCTCTTTCTGTACTGTACCTCCTTTTGATATTGAAATTAAAATTATCTCCACTTTTACCATATTTGACTAACTTGGTACAGGGAGATAACCGACCGATGTTTTTCACTGTACAGATTGTTTGTCTTTTGCAATTTTTATGTCGTGGTTTCCCTTCATTTTGGTTTTACAGAAGTGTTTATTTATTGACAGTGGTTTTGTATTCCAGGGAATATTTTGGTTTTTTTTATATTTTTGGATTCACGCCAAACCATACCTGTCTGTGTGCCCATATGACAGATCCTAATAACTTCCAGGATCCTCCTCTTCGGTCCATTCGAACCATACGTAATATTTGAAAGAAACGTAGTCCACGCAAGGATGTAGCGGCAAAGGCTGTACTTAATGACCCGGCAAGTAATATAAATACTATAGAAATTATTAAAACTAAATCTGAAAAAAATAGGAAACTATTATTCATGTTAGATTAAAAACAACCATTAATATTTCACATTTATTTCCTTAAAAATGAACAGCAAAATATATTCACTGTACATCTTACAACCAGTTGAAATTAAAGTACTATGTTTTTATGAATGGATACATTTTTTCTCCCGTTTATTCGCAACTGAGATCATGATCAGAATTTTATCAACTTGATCATCGTAAATCTTCCATTTCCTAAGAATATCTAATTTGTATTATTCTGAAAACGTGTTAAGTTTGAATCCACATATTATTTTTCATTAGACTCAGGGTCCGTATTCATACAACCGCTTAAGTTAAGATTTTCCTAAGGAAACACTTAAGTTAAGGAAACTCCGCCCATTTCACTTAAGTGTAATTCATAAAACCACTTATCTTGGTACGGAAATCCTTAGTTTAAGGAAACTCCGCCCACTGACTTAAGTAGTATTCATAAAACATCTTAAACTTAGAAAACACTTAAGTTTTCACTAAACTTTAAGGTAGGTAGGTAGCTTCCTTAAGTATAAAGAAGTTTCAATAAATGTTTTGCAAGATGTTCTCGCAGCTTGAACTTGTTAATATTATTCATTTTGGAGCATGATTTACGAAATTATATATTATTTATCAAAAAGCATGTACAAAATGTAGAAAATTCCGATTATTTTTCTTATTTTTGTTTAAACCATTGAACCGATGACACTGCTGGTAGACCAGAGGTCCCCGAGGGTATTCACCAGTTCAATAGTCAGACTTGTCTGGCACGAAAATTTACCTAGCAATATATAGAAATTTACTGTTTTATAAAATTTCTCACCCCTTAAAAATACTGCGGTTTCAATCCGTGTATGGCACTCGCTGGATGTCCCTACTACTGGATTTGGCTTCCTATTTCGATATCTTTGGTAAAGAGTATTTCTTTGTTTACAATTTTTTGATTATGACTTTCCATATTGTTTGATTTTAATGTTACTCCTTGAAACACGTGTATAGTATAATTAAATTTATTGTTCATTTTTGCAACTTTGGTATTTTTGTATTTTAAAATCAGGAAAATTTGATTTCCTTTAATTTCATACGATAATGTATTATGTTTTAATTTGTAATGAAGAAAGTAAGTGCAGTTATGTCATAACCAGTTTCGCGTAATAAACTGACAAAGATTATGGCATTTTTCGTCGTAAGATAAACGTAAATGTGTTTGATACTGTCATCAAATGATTAATTTATGTGTTTCATCCCAAAAGACAAAAATGTTTCCTCAATAAAACAAATATTATGTGGTTTGAACATGCATGTCATAAACATGTCTATATTGTATTCACATAAAGTACATATTTGTGAGTATCATGATGACACTTTAGAAACATGCTACAAATAATGAACCACATGAGAAAACAACATATTTATCGTGAATCAATTCCCTGTAAACAATAAAGATGTGAATAACAAGGGTTTTGAGACCTTACATATGGTAACGACTATACAATGGATTAATAACTAAATACCGAAGTTACTGTGAATTTACTTTCTGCATTTGCGCATTTCGACAACTTATGGCTCATCAGTGCAGATAAAATCTAAACGTTTGGAAGACCATAAACTCAAAGATGTTTTGGGAAAGATAATAAATTGCTGATTTTTATTGATAGTGTTTACTTACTGTTAATAAGCAAAAGAGTCCATTTTCTCTTTCTTATTTTATGCTTAAATTGTTGTTTGATCATTTTCATGTGTTTTAATTATCTTTCCTTTTTACAGCTGAAGTTTGAAATTGCATTTTATTGAGAGAGTTTCAATACTAAATTTTAAAAAGCATTATGATGTTTGTCCGCATCCGTTGTTTGTATAGAATTTGTGATTTTAAGTGTATTTTGGGTCGATATGAAACCGGATATATTAAGGTCAATTGGCATTGGGATTCTCTAGAAATTACATAGATGTTCAATGAAAGAAGTAATGTGTTACGAAAAAATTCATTTGCTCTATTGTACTCATGTATAAATACATTGGCCCGGCACCTGAATCGTTTTTCGGGGAAAACTCCACAGAGCTAACGAGCTCGTCCCCACGTGACGGATAGGGAAGTGCCTTATCTAAATGGGATAGTCAGGTCATAAAACGGAAACCAATGGCCCAAACCATTGGTTGACGAACTATCTGAAAAACGACACACTTCATGCAGTGTAATTTTTTCTAAGGAGAACAGCCTTTCGAGGCGGTATAGAATACTTTATTTCTTGCCCCTACTCAATTGGTTAACTTGTTCTTTTTATGATATAGCTAAAATATTGCTCACTGTTAGTTAAACTTTATCTAATCAATCAAAAATATATTGGCAAAATAATAGAATGTAAAAAGGCATAAAAAAATCGAGAATCAAATATAGATTCAACACAAATGGGGACAACACAATTTTATTTACAAAAATATGAACAAGAATGTACTAATGAACTAAAAGTGTGATCGCCTACAAGAACTGGAGGAATCAAAGGCAAGCATGATATGTTCAACGTATGGCACCCGTCATACTGCCGAATTAAAACAAAGTCAGTTTCTCAACTTGGTAATAAACTCTGGATCTACTCAAAATACATATTCTCATTCTCAAATTACATTGTATTTTTACAATCTTGCAAATCATAGTAAAGATTTTGAATCTTCTTTAATGACAAATGCAACAATGGTGAAACAAAACCATGGTATATGCCAAGTGTTTTAAACACACAAGTTTGGCCCTGTCGACTATACTGCAGGTACTCAATAGTAAAAAGGTTTTGAAATGACGAAACAATATGCCACAGATGTGTTTCCTGTATATTGTCATTAGTGTTTTGATCTTTTATTATCATATATTCTCTCCAGCTTGTTGGTTACGTATTTGTTGCTTTAATGATCGATGTAATCATTTTATTCTTATTTTTGTGAATTTTTGATATGCTAGCACTTGATTTTATTAGTATGTAGTGCGGACCACTCAGTGCCTTTGGCGATCGTTCTGTTGTTTGTTCTTAATTTGGTTCTTATTGAAACGCATTAACCCCAATGAAATGTACTGGAATATACCTACATGTATACTCTGATTGCTAAAGTGAACTTTTGTTCAATCAAAAGTATCTGCAGTTCTCAGTTAAAACAGTTAATAGGGTAGGAAGGTTTGAAGTGTTTTGCAGCACATCCTCAAATGAATTTTTGATTTGTTTCATACGGTAAGTCTGCAAATCTATTTAATTTTTATATTTCATCCACAGCCTCTCTGACGTAATTTTTTTTTCATGGTACAGAGGTCAAATGTACTTTTTAAAAAGCTAAACGAATCTAATTGTGTATCTTAATTAGCCATGATACATGTAGGCCATGTCTTTAATCATTTCACGTTACTGTTCTTCTTCATTGAAATACATATGACGCTCACCTATTATACATAGCGGCCTCCTCATAAATCGGAAACGTCCGCTCCATCCCTGATACCTAGACCGGCAGCCAGCTGCCCAGACTCGGAAAATATACTCTGAAATAAGCCACACCAATAAAACTGGCTCCTGGAAATATACAGAGAGCTTATTCATTTCGTGATTAAATAAAAGAAAAGAAAAGACAAATATAGAGAGCAGCTCCAGTTCGTATTTATAAGGGTATTATGTTTGTCGTTTAAAAACCTCTGTAATAGGGATATGCTCATAATTTTACCAGTCAGCCATCCAACAAATCCCTCACAACCTCATTTCTACTTAGTACGCGCCATAAAACCTGTTTAAGCCACAATATTTTTTGAAATGGCTGTATCAAGTGAGGACCTTTGCAATCGACAATTTTCCGATGGTTTTCAATTTACTTTGTCTTTTTGCCTCATGGACTGTGGCTCTTGCAAATTCTGTTCGGTAATTTTACTATACCCCCGTCAACATAGTGTTGATGAACAATGTTGTCAAGTTTAAACCGGTTTTGACCCATTGGATAAATTTTCTTTATTCAACGTATGTTGAATAAAGTCCCGTGCTATTTGCCGCCAAATCTATTCGGAATACAGTTTATCATTGATCATTAGAGAAAAAGATTACACCACTTTATCCCGTATTACATTATTTTATCCACTCTCGATAGTTAAATTTTAAAATTTTTAAAATGCTCGGCAAGCCTCGCAATTAAAATTTTAAAATTTAACTACAGTGTATCTCTAGTAGATAAATAGAGATTAATACATGGCCTTTTCCATATCAGCACGGTTATCATCCCGAGGCGCCAGCCGAGGGCTGATATGTTTCTCGGGATGATAACTGTGCTGATATGGAAAAGGTCATGTCTTAATCTGTTTATTATATACTCCCAATTAGGAGTTGTAATCACACCCGAGCTGAGATAGCCATATCACCAGCCTGATATGGATATTTCAGAACGAGGCGGTCTGATATAGCCATATCAGACTGG
>MJUU01033873.1:118106-133790 GCA_002080025.1 Modiolus philippinarum | reverse complement strand
AGAATGCATCAGTACAAGGAAACACACTATGTCTAGATTTTAAGAGTAGGTGGATGACACTTGTTCATATTCTGCAGTTTGTAAAATGGCTACCTACAGAACCTTAACTGTCTGCACTAAATTATAAATCCAAGACATTAGCCTTATCCTTGAAAAGAATCGAACAGACTTCTTTCTTGATAATTGTATTGTTCGGTCGGTCTCGTTTTGTTTAATGATAATTTCATTAGAAATATGACTTTTCATGAGTTTAGCGGTACATATTGCATTAGAAATATGACTTTTCATGAGTTTTAGCAGTACATATTGCATTAGATATTTCATTAGAAATATGACTTTTCATGAGTTTTAGCAGTACATATTGCATTAGAAATATGACTTTTCATGAGTTTTAGCAGTACATATTTCATTAGAAATATGACTTTTCATGAGTTTTAGCAGTACATATTGCATCAAAAAGGTTTCCTTCTGTATGCTGACTATTCTGCGTTTATTTGGTAGCTGTTTCGTGGGTGTTTCATTTATTTCATCGACACATTAATAATTTAATGAGCGAGACTCTTGAGCAAGTCTGACGTTCATTTTATGCATATTTTTGTCTGTGTATTCTACTAGAAATTTATTAATAAGATAATGACCTTTAATATTATTGTTTAATAAAACACATTACTATCAATGTTTTTTTCAGGCTGGAGGATATGGCTTACCATTCTATATAACTGGCATGTTACTGATCGTTTGTGGAGTAACTGGCATCCATAGTATACCAACTATCACAGGTACGTTAGTATAATTTCCTCGTTTTTCTTAAGATGAAATGGAATTATTTTCCATCTTTTCGGCTACTTTAGTTTGCTTAACTTCAAGAAGCTTTATATGTGATCTTGAACATAATGTTTTTTTTTAATGAGGTAGTTTTAAGGTTTGATAGACCATTGTCAAGGTACAATGCTTCAGATTTTCAGGAAATACGAAAGCAATATTCAAAATTACAAATTCAGTTTGAGCCATGATATTCCAGAAAATGCTATTATCAGAAATTATTGTCATGACCTCCGCTTTAAAACGTAAGAGGCCAAATGTCACACGAGCGGATCACAACCTCGGTATAACAACTCGTTGACTATTTTAATATTAGGCTAGAATGACACACTTTCTATTTCAGACATGAGTATTTGTGTAGGTATCCTTCGCATTGTTACTCCTTGAAATAATGAACATGTGAAATAAAAAACTCATAGAGCTTAATTGTGAATTATATTTTTAGAAGATAAAGCCAAAACTGTTGTTTCGTTCTCCATTCTGTTACGAAACCCATCAGTAATGATAACAGGGTTGTCTGTGACGGTAGCAGCATGTGGTATTGGATTTCTGGAACCGACATTAGCAGGGCGTTTTTCAGAGGTATGAATACCAATACTTGTCCTGCTTAATGGTTATAGTTTGTTTCATTTCTGTTTATTGCACCTCATTTTATTTACTTAATTGAAAATTTCTTTTACTAATCCATTGAAAACGTACAATACACAATTAAACAACTCTGATTCTGGCGAATACAATGAATATTTAACCAAAATTGACATTTTGGTTTAAAGTTTCCTCACACAACATCTTCCTCTTTTGAAAATTATGCAAACAATTTGCTCTTGTCAAGACGGCAAGATAGCAAAAACAAGACATTTACTGCGACACACTTATACCATACAATGGCGTTATATTTGCATTAACCACCAGAGATTTGGATGTTAGTTTATTAAATTCACTACCCCCATGAAAGAAAAAAAAAACAGCCATTTAAACTAGAATAATGTTATTCATATCGTGCTTTTTGCCCAAAGCTCGTATTTCGTTCTGAACTCACAAATTTATTAAGCTTACACACAATGCAGTACTCGGATCGAAACCTATCTAAACCCTTGGAGTGACAGGAGTCGTTCTCTCACAAACGTTGACAAGATTTGTCTGAAATGTGTGAGCTACATTAACTATAATAGAACCAAGTCCACGCTAACAGTGAAGTAAATTTTCTGTTGTTATTCAGACCAGTGTCTTTATTTTTTGTTCCAGCTTAATATCTCTGCCGCTGTTACGGGTGGATTTTTTGTCCTTTTACCATTAGTGTATGCAGTTTCATCTCCATTTGTGGGATTGATAGTTGAAAAGAAGGTATAATGACTATGACAAATACACTTATATCTTAAGCATCATAAAACTGTATAAATAAAAAAAAATGTACCGAAGTTGCCGTGAATTTAATTTGTCCATATGCGCATTCCGACAACTTATGTCACTTCAGTGCAGATCAACCAAAACATTTTGAAATCCATTAACCAAAATATGTGTAAAATCTGATAGAGAACAAATTACCAATAGGATATAAAAACGGAAGCCAAAATCATCTAAGAATAGAGCTATGCACGATGGAGATACTCCTTATCTTTCATCTTTCATCTTTCATCCCATTTTGGATTTACTCTGCCTGATTTATATAAAAAATAAAATATTCATTAAAATTATATTTAAAAAATAGTTCAATAGTATTAAATCATTGATGGGCTACAAACCATTTTTATTTCTCCATTAAATATCCAAAATATTTAAGATATATAGAGATACATAAATTCTAAGAAATTATGTTTAATCTTATACTCTAATAATTTTTATNATTATATATATATATATATATATATATATATATATTGTTGTATGTTCCATCTTGTAGGGAGAGGATATATATAGGCTATGCCTGTTATCCGATCCCATTGAATACATTTATATTCAATAAAATATTTGAAATTGAAATTGGAGATACTCCTTAAGTTTTAACAAAATTTTCTTAAATTTAGATAATGCAAGTTTTTCATTAAAATCGGGTTTCGAGCCAGCACCGAAGTACTGGCTACTGGATTGGTGAATACCCTCGGGAACTAGCAGTAGTTGATGTTTAATAAGTAATTCTTTTCAATCAAAGACCTATGTGCAATCGAGAATGCCACTTTTAAACTAAGAGATGAAATCTCGAATAAACGTTTACAAGCTTACTTTTAATTTATCAACAGAAGAAATGTGCTTCAAAATCATGATATAAATGTTGGATAATTACGTTATTGAAAGAGCAAATTGTTGAGTATACGCTGAACTAAAACACACTTTTTTTAGGACTGTGCAAAAGTAATGATGACAGTAGCACTTATGGTGGCCTTTGTTTCTTTTATTATGATAGGACCAACACCGGTCATTACAAATTTTCGAAGGTATGTATGAATCGCAGCTGGTCTCTGAATTCAGTATTTAGTCTAGCTTGAAAAACAGGGGAGGTGGAACAATAATTGCTTTGTTTCTTTTTTATCATATCATTTTGATGTTTATCCTATAAAGTCCGATGTATTCAGTTCACGAGGTTCACTTCCTACATATGGGTATACAGACGTGTCGTTTGAATCTGTCTGTCTTTCAGGTTGTCAACTAAATGATTGGTAGTAATTTTTGACATCTTGCATATCTATTGGTCATAGATTCATAAAAAATGGCCAGAACTCCTACTGGCTTTTAAGTAAATTACTGCAATGAAATTGATTGTTCAGTTGATCTAATTATATAACTTTACTACTAGTACACAATTTTCAAATTTTCTGCATGGATTGGTCGTTATTTAGAGTCACTAAATCAATAGGGGGTAGGGGTTGAAAATAAAAGTGGCAGGTGTACCCAATTCCACATTAAGTGACGCCCTGTGTTTCAAATCCATCTTTATGTTTTACCAATGGACTATAGACTACTGAATTATGATTTCAGAGAATATTTTGTCGACTTGAATTGAATAAGAATGAATAAGATGCCTGGGTTCACCGAAGTATCGTTTCATAGAAACATCTTTATAGTTAAAGTTTATACAACCCTATTTATCGGTAGGATTTCACACTCTTCAGACTCTAAATATCGGTAGTTTCAATGGCATCCTCACAACTATAATATATAAAACTGATTCCAATTTTGTCCATTGCTTTCTTCATGTCGCTGTGTTCGTTAACCTGCTTTGCGTAATATGAGTTACACCTGAGAATTTCAAACTTTTCTTCAGATCTCTTGTGAAGAAATAAGACAATAAAGTAAAAATAAAAAAAACACGTGTTAACACACTAGATGAATTACTTCTAGAGTGTTTACACGTGTTTTTTATTTTTACTTTACCCTAGAAAAAGACATTTTATGTCGAAATATTGGGCTTTTTTACCCCTTTAACTTTTAAATTCAGATGTTTTGTTATTTTTGTTTTTATTTTGCTTTTGCCCAATTCAGGCGGTTAACCACTCTACTGACTGTTGTGTTTTAACTTAATTTTTAATTCGTCATCAGATTTAAATGCGGTTGGCTTCTTTGGATTCCTCTCGAAGAAAGCTATTTCGATTTTTGGTAGGATAAGATTACAAAAACAGGATAACAGCAAACACCTACAATGGCCAGGAACTACAATCACATGCCACAATTTACAAGCAAACTGCACCAGAAAAACAATAATGAAAACAAAAGACAAACATAAATAACGATAGGAACTCAGGATAGCCGGACTTGGTACCGGCACTAGCAAAAGCCAGTAGTAGGGTTAAACCGGTTTATGGGTACCCAAACCTCCCCTTTCTCTATCCCGTGTCCCTATAGTATAATAAACATGCGAATAAAACCCAATACAGGTAGACTACTAACTCAATGACCACTATCTTGGAACAGAAAAAGCATATAACAAAACGTAATTTTGAAAGAAGGGTCAAAGAGTGCTCGCCGCTAAACTGCCGGCTAGCTCAAGGAATCTAGTCTGCTGGTAAAACACTGTCGCACTACGGAAGAAAAATCAAACTCAAAACTCCCCGAAGGGTTTGGTAAAGAGTCTTCATGTATTTCAGTAGACGTCGGCAGTACCAGTGAGAGGCCAGTATATATGTAAAGTCTTCAGGTCATTGGAATCCAAAAGCCAATTAACGGATTTGTTCAGAATATCTCGTCGATATCCACTATTACGTAAAGAATGTGAGTTACGTCCCAGATTTTCTGGATTATTTATCAGTTTTTGACATTTTTTGACAACATTTCCAATGTTCGTAGTAATTTTCTAACTCTTCTTCATTTATGCTGTGCTTGTATCATACTGATTCATTGATATTATGGCATTGATTAAAAACCTTCAACAAGTTTGCAATGAAAAATTTATAAAATACTTTTTTTCTCGTCTTTAACTGTATAGCGATTTTACTGAATCATTTCATATTATGCGTTAAATTTTAACCCTTCAACAAAGTGATGTAGTACATATTTGTTTTATTTCATGCAGTTCTGTGATACAACTTATTGTATCATCATTGTGTTTTGGTCTTGCCATGAGTTGTACCATCGTACCATCTTTACCACAGATTCTTAGGACACTTACAAGGTACTGTATCATAGATTCCGTACCATCTTTACCTAGGATTCTCAGGACACTTACAAGGTGCTGTATTATAGAAACGAAAATATAAACGGCAATGTTACACTATCAACGCCTTTATTATGCCACTGCTGGTGGACCAGAGGTCCCCGAGGCTATTCACCAGCCCAACAGTCAGACTTGTCTGACATGAAAAAATTACCTTGCGATTTATACAAATTTACTGTTTTTATCAAAATTCTTACCCTTTAAAATACCTAGGCTTCATTCCACGTATGGCACTTGGTGGATGTCCTTGGTATTGAATTTGGCTTCCTGTTTCGATATTTTTTATAATGAGTACTTCTTTTTTACTACTTTTTGATTATGGCCTTCCATATTGTTTGATTTTAATGCTGCTGATGAGAGGTTACTCCTTGAAACACGTGTACACCATAACGAAATTTACAGTTTTTTATGCTACCCAAGTATTAATTGTTTTATGTTTATATTGGGTATAACGCCACTTTCATCAGTATTTCAGTTTTGTCGTGACGGTCAGCTTTAGTAGTGGAGCAAGGCGAGTATCCTGAGAGAACCATTCACCTTTGACAGATAACTTTCATACCTCATCACGTACAGTTGCAAGTTTTGGCTTTACAAAGCGGGACACGAACTCAAAACCCAGAGTATGCCTTTCTGTTACAATAAATATTAGTAATAAGTTATCATCATAAATTTAAATAATTATCCTTTTGCAGTGACATGAACCAGTGACAACATCTAAAGAAAGTATTATTGACACCCTCAATACCAAATGGCACTCCGTTCGTTCTTCTGTTTGGAGGAATTGCCTAATATGCCTCATTTTCTCTTTACTTCCACTTCTGTACCAGACGAACAGGATGCTTTTTCCAATCTCGACAAGGCCCCTAGTGGAATTATCGCTCGTATAATTCTTCCTCCCAACTTACGATATCAAGATCTAGGGTAAGTTCCACTATTACAAAACATGTAGGTTTAAGACATTAAATAAAGTATGTCGTCATATGTCGTCAGGGGTAGCCACCTGTTCAGTTGCGACTAGCTCTATATCTTCAGACGTAAAACAGACACCTTTATGCGACCTAGATGGCCAATTCACCCACAAGGTGGGTAAGCGTCTTTCGTTGTTAGAAATCAAAGAGAAGACCGTAGCTATCAGTGTTGGAGCATATGCAAATGTTGAGTAAGACGAGGATGATAGGTTTATCTCGAACCTCGCGGTCAGGAGGGTACTTTCTCCTCAGATGAAGATAATCGCCATCCTTCTCATGACTACAACAGAAGGTCGGTGACTACAAACTCTCTACCCTTCTAGTATTGTTCAAGGATCTGTTTATCCTGAAGATGAACAGTCTGCTATGAGGGATGAATCCCTATCGCTATTCACATGGAGACAATCCAAAGTCGAGTCAATAGAGGTGGGCATGTCTTCACCTCCTCGGGTACCTATTAGTCAGACTTTATATCATTCTCTTGACTAGTTATACCGGTAATAATCCTAAAGGATATAAATATTTCTCGGAATCAGGTCTGCCTTGACTTTTATTGAAAATCAGTAGCAGAGACTCGTTGTAGTAAAAGCTCAGGTAATAAGTAAACAGGTCCAACTGCTCTCCTGGGTAAACTTCGATCTTGGAATTTTGAAATCAGTAGGTCAAGTTTTGTTATAGCAGCTCTCGTTTGTGGTACTTTGTCACAAGGTCTTTCCAGCCTTAAGCCTTATTGGGAGCAAACTCTGCAGATGAATTGCTTTTAATATTGTTCAATTGGGCAAAGTCATAGAATAATAGAGTTTTGTCCAATGTCCTGGAAACAGAACATATTTAGCAACTGCTGGTTCGTAACTGAAGGGCAAATGTGAAGATTTTAATGAATAAAAATCACTCACTCCTTCTACAGTTAGACCAGTGCCATTCAGCTGCTCCTTCTAGGTACTTTATCCGATGTCACCTTACAAATATCACTAATTGACTTTTTGAACTAATACACAAAAGTAGTGAATACTTTAGATAAGTACGCCGTAGCATTCCATAGTGTACTGTTTACTGATCACTGAATGAAAGGACATTGTAATGACTGTTTGGAAGAACTTTATGAAGAAAACTTATGTAGAAATTAAACCTAATAAAATAAAGATATGAATGAAAATTTTGAACTTCAGTTGGGGATGTATAATAGAATTCCAGAATTTTTCATGTCGACAAGAGGATTATTTTTATGTTTTTCGGGAATAAGCAAATTACGGAAAATTTCATCTGACATGCCATCACGAAAATCAAATGACAAGGAGACAACAGCCCGAACAATTTCGCTCGGATTTGGCTTCCTATTTCGATATTTTCGGAAATGAGTACTTCTTTCTGGACTATTTTTGGATTATGGCTTTCCATATTATTAGATTTTAATGCTGCTGATGAGAGGATACTCCCTGAAACACATGTACTGCATATAACGAAATTTGCTGTTTTTATGCAACCTCGGTATTTTTGTATTTTGAGGGGTGTGACATGTACCAACGAAATATAGAAATGGATATATTATCTTCATATGTTACTATTGAAGCCTATGAGAAATTAATCGGTGATCCTTGCACATCTAAGGGAAAAGGGGTGTTGGATAAATCATTTTTTTCAGAATTCCCAAAGATATTCTGCTGTTTTCTCATATTTGAAAAGAAAACCTCTTTGGTTTTTCTTTTGGACAAAATCACCCTACGAAATCAACAAAACACCTCCAACTGCCCAAGTTGTCAAGTTAGATGACCAGGTCTTGGAAAGTAAAAAATGGTAGCAATTTTGAATTCAACCCAAACTTAAACAAACCTTATGAGGTTAAGAGAGTACTCCTTTAGTTTCCTGATAGTGGAAGACGAGTTTTATCCCGTTTCTCTCCCACAAATTCGAGCAAGAGGCAGTCTTATCCACTTTTCGGATCAATGGCAACTGCATACCAAGGACAAGTGGGTACTTTCGGTACTACGTAGGGATTTGGAACTGCAGTTCCAAGATTAACCAGTCTTATCTTCAATTCCCTTAGATATGTGTTTGACAAGGGAGCCAGACAAAAATCGTTTATCTCAGAAGGAGGTCTCATTACTTTTACTCAAGGGTGTGATAAAAGAAGTGAGTCTGCCTTCTTCACCGGGTTATTTTTCCCGACTATTTCTTCTTCCCAAGAAAAACGGGAAAATAATACCGGTTTCGATCTTTTCATTCAAAATCGACACTTAGTTATTCATGATGGAAACCAAAAGGGGTTCCCTTCACTCAGGTATTTGGACATTTCTTGACGCAACATATGCCTACTTTCGTATTCCCTTTTGTCCAGTTTTCTGCACTTTCTGAGGTTTACTATGGACAAGAAGTTTATGACTTCCTTGCAATGAGTTTCTCCATTTCTAATGCTCCACTGACTTTAAGAAGGATTGTTTGAGGCAGAGGAAGCCCGTTTACATACTCAATCAATTCTTATCTATTCTTAGCTGGACGACTCTCTGATTAAGAATTTTACCAAGTCTTTCTTGAGAGACCATACACAGACAGTTATTCAACTTCTGTTCCGTCTCGGTTTCCAAATTTCATGGAAGAAATCAGAAATTATCTCAAGCCAGGATTTCAATATTTTTGAAGAACATTCCGCACAGATATTGGGATGTTTTTTTTTTCAATCCATGGAAAAAGTTCTGCACCTGGCCAATCTAGTGGACAGTTTCCTTCAGACTTTGTCCCTAACAGTTCAATCTTTTCTTCAGCTGATAGGTTAGGTTTGATAATCTCTCATATACATTGTATCAATGTCGACGTCACATTAGACCTATTTAGTTGTGCCTCTTGAAATTTGTGCACCCAGTGTCACAGTAGTTGAAAATTCCAATTCCTGTTTTCCCTTTTAACCATTTTCACTGGTGGTTACAAAGGGAGAAGAAATCTTCTTAATCTCTGAGAGATTTTTCTCTAGAGCTACCAGAGCCCACCTTGACTATGTTTACAGATGCATCTCTGACAGGATAAGCGGGAGCATCATTCAGGTCATATGGAATATAAGACATTTTGTTTTTGATAGGACTTTTTCACGGCAAGTATCAAGTGTGCACGCTAGGAGCTTGATGCGTAACGCCGCGATAAAGTCCATATCAAAAAACAAAATATCCTATATTTCTTTTATCAGTATTTCACGAAATGATAAATAGAACTCTATATCAAATTGAAATAAGTTGAAATTTATATTTTATCACAGCCAATTTATTGTTTATTGCAATAATTTATATGCATTCTTCAGTCAACGTATTGCGCGTATGAACACGACATATAGTACCAAACATGACGTCAACATAGCAACCCGCGCGTGACGTCTTCACAGTCACCCGTTATTTTCTATCTTACGGCCAGTTCAGTGATACTGACATTATCAGGCAAAGAAGATCAAATGAAATTCGTACAAATTACCGACAAAAGTCTGAATCGGGTCTCTAGGCTCCTCCTAAGTTGGAAGAATATATCAATGATCTGGATTATAGGACACTTTCAAAAAATGATTCAGAATCAGACTCCGGTGATAGCCACAGACTGTGGTGGCTTATCTTCAGAATCAAGGGGAACTCAATCCCTTTCTCTGTACCAAATTTATAGAGAGATTTTGTTGCTGTGTGACAATTAAAAAGCGACATAGGAAGTGAGACATGTTCAAGGCAAACAGAATATAGTAATCGATTCGTTGTCCCGGTCCCAGGTGCCAATAAATACGGAATGGGAACTACGGCCATTAGTTTTTCAGGCAATCAAATTGATTTTGGATCGCCACTTGATAGACCTGTTTGCCACTAGATGGAGACTTATGTATCTTAGATCGCAGACCTTCATGTGTGGGGGGAAGATGCGATGTCACTTGCATTGAAAGGGATGTTCAACTACATGTTCCCAGCCTTTTGCTATCTGTCGAGAATTCTTTACAAGATAGCAGCGATGTTTGCGAGACCATTCCTATTGCTCTGGCAAGGCAAACACATTTTTTATTTCTGCAATTTCTACTGCTATCATGTGCAATTCCTCGGCAACTTCAATCAAGGAAAGATATTCCCAATGCAAGGTAAAGAAACTACATCGGGTTTAGAAAAACTACATCCACACGCTTTGTTGTTGTCAGGTAATCAATCACAAGGAAAAAGCAACTAATCTCATTCCAGGAACAGTCATGAATTCTACAGGGCCCATATATGACCCAAAATGGTCGATTTTCTGTTCTTTGTTTAAGTCAAAACAGATAATCTGCTCGCTGCCACTGTTCAAAAATAGTTGATTTTCTTGTTTCTCTCTTGAAGAAAAAAGTTTAACTCCCTCTACCGTTAAAAAACGGTATCGGTCAGCAATTTGTAAAACAATTGATCTTTCTGGAGTTTTAGATTTTGATAACAATGAGATGTTATCCTTACTTATTTTTTTTTGTTTTGAACATTTTAGGGAAGGATGCTTAGTTCAGGCATTGAATATAAGCTAACTAGTAGTTTTGAAGCATAGCAGTTTGCTCCTTTGAACCCTTGTCTATGGCATCATTTAAACATAAAAAAATTAAGTTTTAAATTTCCTAATAGTGTCTTCCCCAGTATAATGAATACCGGGATAAAAACAGCTTATTGAAAAAAAGGAATCTGTAGAAATACATGAACTAGGGGTAAGGGAACGATAATGCAAATTAAGTGGTCAGACAATTCATCGTGACAATAATACAATTTTCAAGGGAATGTCCAAATTTTTATATTTATCCTCACTTGTCAGCCTGTTTGTTTAAGTTGAACTTCTGTCTTACAATAGGCTATAGAATAGCGTATCGACCGCGATATATTTACATTTTATAAGACAGAGAAACTGGAATGTTACCACAAAGAAAGAAGCAGTTCATATAGAGAAATCAATCATGATGTTTGTCAGAATATAGGTGACAAGATTTCTGTTTTTCATTAACGAAATTCAAAGTTAGATATGAACCAGGTTTATCATCATCAATATTTTCTCTAATGATTAATTTTCAAGGATAGCAAATGGAGATAATCCTAACAGACATGTTCGATTTTTTGTTCAATAATGTCGTTTCAAACATGTATAACAAAAATCGCACAATATGTACTCATTGGAATGTCCGTAGTCTCATACAAAAAACTCGTCTGAGACTTTAACAAAATGAAAGGATATGAAGTAAATACACATGAAATATGAAATTATGAAAAGTTGAAGCATTAAGGGAGCAACCATTTGATTTCTATGGATGGGCTATGGTCAAATTTTTCATCCTGGATTTTTTTTGTGTGTAACTTCTATCTTGGCTTTTTATTTTTGTTCCAAGCCTGTCCTGGATTAACCCGCATGGTCATCCTGGATTTTTTTTTGCTATAGGTAACCGTCCTGCCTTTTTTTTTTTATTTGNGCCCCCCCCCCCCCCTAAAAATCAAATGGTTGCTCCCTAAGGCAAATAAGTCTATGTTATACGTCTTGTCACATGTGGTCTGTTCATAATAAAGGAAGAATTTTAATGCATGATTAACTAGATACATGTGTCGTATAATCATCAAAATTTCGACAAAAAAATGAATAAAGTAAAAACTATACGATGAAAATGATTAATATTGGCATGAAATGATGAAATAGGAAAGTTATATATTGTATTATAGACCAGTAATACCACATATCTGTCAGTTCCATTCAAAAACTCACTATCACTCATTTTAAATTTTGTTACAACTTATACAAATAGTTATAGAATTATACCAGTCCTAAGTGTGAGCATGATAAAAAATATTGAATGGAACTGTAGCAAAATCTTATATCTCCACTGATGAGACATAAGTTGTCGAAATTTGCATATGCATAACCTTAATTCACAGTAACCTCGGTACTTTGTAATTTGTAACCACTGAGCTGATCCCAATGCTGGTGGACTGGTATTCCCCGAGGGTATACACCAACCCAGTAGGCAGTACTTCGGCACTGGCCGGTTTTATTTGAAATTTGCAATATCTAAATTTAAGAACATTTTGTTAAAACCTCAGGAGTATCTCCTTCTTGCATAGCTCTGTCCTTAGCTGATTTTGACTTTCCTATTTAGATTTTATTGGTAATTCGTTCTCTATCAGCTTTTACACATATTTCGGTTCATGGATTTCCAAATGGTTTGATTTGATCTGCATTGATGAGACATAAGTTGTCGAAATGCGCACAATGAAGAACCTAAATTCACAGTAACCTCGGTATTTAGTTATTTGCAATTGAATCATTTTATAGAAATATTATTTGAACGAAAGTGTCCGACAAAAAAAATGGTTTCTGAGTAGTTCATGCAAAATTTGAAATAATATTGAATTCAATTATTACCAGGGAGGAGAAATTAGAGGAAAAGATCGAGACGTATGGTATGGTTTCAGGATTTGTATCAGCTTGTTTCTCTCTTGGGTAAGTTAGTGAGACATTATCTTGTACTAGCTTGTTTTTTTATGTTTCATTTGTTTCTAAAAGAATAATTTATGTATGAAAACATTTCATTTTCATAGCACATTTCTATCTCAAACTTGAAGAAAAAACGTTGAAAGATGAAAGTCATCCTAATCACGATTGATACAGTGCTTTTTGTCCGAAATTTGCTAACATTTGTAATAGAGATGAGATTTCAAGCAACCGGTACCATGAGAAATGATGAACTGAATAGATATAAACTTTTTTAAAGATGTAAATAATCTTCCTCATACAATATGTAGCAGTTTAGGAAATAAAAAGCTTTGACCTGATCTAGCCTTTATATTAGGTTTATACGAGGACAAGAGAATAAATCAGTCAAGTATTTTCCTTCACTACATGTATTCTTTCCTTGTCAAGCTTACCAGTATGATTGTGATAAATGTTTTTGATCTGACATTGAAATGTAAAGTGTCCCCTTCTGATACCAAGTACGAAAATCATTTACAGTCTAGAAAGAGTTGCAGATATGATTTTAGTTCAAATGGAATTGTATTATATAATATGGGAAAACATTACTTAATAGAAAATATATTGTCTACAAAAGTTTTATATTTTTACCTGAATTGAAGAGACATAAGTTGTCGAAACTTGACCATCTGCAGAACTTACATTAACAGCATTTTAGGTAATTATTTGTTTTAATGAAAATATAGATGAAAGAGAGTATTATATATTTTAGATTACAATAATTTGTATGAGGAGTTTTCTAGTGCAATCTATTTAACTAAACAATGGACTTGCTTGCATGCCTAATAAATAACAAAATATTGAGTTGCTGTTAATTTGGATTCTGCATATGCGCATTTCGACAACTTATGTCTCTTCAATGCAGATAAAATCAAAATATTGGAAATCCATATACCGAAATATGTGTAAAGACTGGTAGAGAACAAATTACCAAAAGGATCTGAATAGAAAGCCAAAATAAGCTTAGGACAAAGCTATGCAAGAGGGAGATACTCCTTAGTTTTGAACAAAATTTTATTGAATTTCAAGATAAATCACCGAAGCACCGAAGTACTCGCTACTGGGTTGGTGAATACCCTCGGGGACTAACAGTCCGCCAGCAGAGGCATCGGCCCAGTGGTAATAAATAACAAAATACCGAAATTGCTGTATAGACTTGAAATAATATACCAAGTTAATTAAAGATCATTAAAACGGGATCGATCTTTCAATTCCATATAGAATGACAGTGTGTTACCTTGACTGTCCAGAATACGTTAGTGATCAGGTACATTCCATGTGCTTAATAACACAGAATAGTCCCACATATTTTGACAAGTCAACAATTCTGCAATATGTCTATTTTCAGAAATTGAGCAATAAGCATAATGTAAGGCTTTATGAAGGGCTGACGGCTCAGAATTCGATTAAATTATCAGCAAACTCCGATAAGGGTTCAGTGCATCTTCGCTAACCAAGGGTTACGATCCGCTCTTCTCTTCTTACCATGGCATACCTAATACCGTTATATGAGAGAAGCGAATCGTAACCCTAAGCTAGCGAAGATGGGTTCAGCGTTGAAAACAACATACATTGAATACATATGATTTACAAGTTCGGTAAAGCAGCTTATATGTATTTGCTTATATAACAGGGCTTTTCTTGGACCCATTGTTGGTGGAATAATGGTTGATCATTTACAGTTTCCACTGGCGACTTCTTGTTATGCATTTTCATTTTGTTTAATGGTAAGACCACATACTATTTCATTATGATATTCTTTAAAACTAGTAATTATCCCCGCACTTTCGAATGAAAGTTCGGGGATATTGTCGTTGGCCTCATCCGTCCGTCCGTCCGTCCGTCACACATCCTTGCGACGCGAACTCCTCCTACATTTTTGGATTTAGGGTTTTAAATTTGTTATAGAACTGTTGCATATATGCTGCAGATGCGCAATAAGCCTTCGGTATTTTGATATTGGTCTTGGTACAAACAAGAGGCCCCAAGATGTTTATTTTGACACAAGTGGCATGCGACGCGAACTCCTCCTACATTTTTGGATTTAGGGTTTTAATTTTGTTGTAGAATTGTTGCATATGGTCTGTAGATGCGCAATAAGCTTTCGGATTTTTGATATCTATCTTGGTGCAAACAAGAGGCCCCAAGATGTCGATTTGACAAAGACCACATAATGTGGATTGTGACACATATGGCATGCGACTCAAACTCATCCTACATTTTTGGATTTATGGATTTAATTTTGTTGCAGAATTGTTGCATATAGTCTGTAGATGCGCAATAACATTTCAGAATTTTGATTCCGGTTTCAACTTTGGTAAATTTCCTGAAAATGTCAAAGACTGATATTTTTTTGACATTTTGGCATATAATCTTATATTTTGGCAAGTATTTGAAAAAAAATAAAAATTCTGAAATCTTAGAATTCGAAAATGTGATTCCAATTTTGGTAAATATCCTGAAAGTCTCTAAGACCACTTATTTTTTGGAATTCTACCTAGCAACAATACTGTTAGGATTTGTTTCAATTAGGGCAATCATTTTCACCGATTGAATTTCAAAAATAATTGATTCCAATTTTGGTAAGTTTCCTGAAAGTGTCAAAGACCACTTATTTTTTGGAATTCTACCTAGCAACAATACCGTTAGGATTTGTTTCCGTTAAGGCAATCATTTTCACCAATAGAATTTCAAAAATATTTGATTCCAATTTTGGTAAATTTCCTGAAAGTGTCAAAGACCACGTATTTTTTGGAATTCTACCTAGCAACA
>MJUU01033873.1:106585-117807 GCA_002080025.1 Modiolus philippinarum | reverse complement strand
CATTTGTTTTGATAAGGTCAATCATTTTCACCAATTGGATTTCAAAATAATTGATTCCAAATTTGGTAAATTTCCTGAAATTGTCAAAGACCACTAATTTTTTGAATTCTACCTTGAAACCATAGTTAAAAAATTTGTTAGAATTAGAAGAAACATTTCACCAATTTGATTTCCAAAATATATGATTCCAAGTTTGGTAAAATTCCTGGAAGTCTCAAAGACTACTTTTTTGGAATTCTGCATAACAACCATATATTCTTTTATTCCTTATGGTAAAAATAGTGATGGTCAATAGTTTAATTTCAAAAATGTTAAGAAAAATTATACCTAGGATCTATAGCTGTTTTCTGTGTTAAACGGGGTGCGGGGATCACTGTCGTTTCCGAAAGTCATTACTCTAGTTAACAATTCAATCAATACCAAAATTGTATAATAAAAGGTAAATTTCGTTATGCTGTCACTGTACACGTGTTTCAAGCAGTAACTTCTCATCAGCAGCATTTTAAAATCAAACAATATGGAAAGCCATAATCCAAAAGTAATCAAAAAAGAAGTACGCATTACCAAAATATATTGACAGTGAAGGTAATTGAGTAAATGCACATGAGACAAAGTCGCTACAAATATACATGACAACACCAAGCAATGGGACAACGTTTTTATTGTTGTTCTTCGTCTAAGAGTTACCAGGAGGCTTTCAACAATGGACTTCCCGTTTTAACCAGTAATATTTCCGTATCTTCAGACTTTGACTCTCCATGTCACAAATGACTTGCTATTATCGTGCCTGTAATGTGTACATAAGTTTTGTCTAAAAAGCATAAAAAAATAAACATTTTCAAAAGGCTATGTTCAATCACTTGCTCGTTACAGTGATAATATTCCTCAAATTAAACAGACATCTTAGGAGATCCAAATTTCAATATGACGACTCAATATCCTTGGGGAGCAGATCAAGTTCATCTTTCCGAAGAATCTGGTAATTCCTTTTTTGTGGGGGTTCACACTCAAAAAGCTTTATCTTTGGGGAATTCTTGTCCATTTTTTTACTTTTTGTTTTTATTTTGTTTTTATTTGCTTGTTCGTTTGTTTTTCGATTTCAAGTACACGTTGTCTACATTTGTATTGCTTTATATTACCATGATTTGGCAAAACCCTAAATAGCAAATCGGAATACGATAATATTGCAACATATTGTATTGTTCGACCATTTTGTTTTAAAATTGCAATAAAAGTAAGTTAAAAACTGTTGAAAATAATGTAATAGTGTAGTGGTTGTTTCTGAATTTTTAGTTACTATTGTAATTGTTTAATCGGGTTTCAATCATGTTATATTGTGTAATTGACTGACCACCCATCTTATATTATAGGGTATCATTAGCAGTGTGAACTCAATAGCTGGCAAATTCAAGAAGAAAAATCAACTATTAGAGAATATTGAATTATCAACATTTGATTTAAATGAAAACATTACCGAAGAAAATTTAGAAACATGTACATTGTAATGGACGATCTTATCTCTGTTGTTGTTTTTATACCCCCGCTTGAAAGTGGGGGTATATAGTGATGGGGGTGTCGGTCCGTCCTTCCGTCCGTCCATCCGTCCGTCTTTCCGTCCGTTCGTTACACATGGGGGTACCCATCTATTATCCACTACTCCTCCTGAACTACTGAATAGATTTTCACGAAACTTTAACACAGTCTTTGTGACATAATGTAGATGTGCACCTCCTATTTCAGAATTTGATTTCATTGATTTTTGGAGTTTCCCATAGCCAAACATGGACTTTGCCATTACATTACATGTACACATGGGGGTACCCATCTCTTATCCGCTACTCCTCTTGAACTACTGAACAGATTTTCATGAAACTTTAACAGTCTTTGTGGCATAATGTAGATGTGCACCTCCTATTTCAGAATTTGATTTTATTGATTTTTGGGGTTTCCCATAGCCAAACATGGACTTTGCCATTACATTACATGTACACATGGGGGTACCAATCTTTTATCCGCTACTCCACCTGAACCACTGAATAGATTTTCATGAAACTTTAAAACAGTCTTTGTGACATAATGCAGATGTGCACCTCCTATTTCAGAATTTGATTTTATTGATTTTTGGGGTTTCCCATAGCCAAACATGGACTTTGCCATTACATTACATGTACAAATGGGGGTACCCATCTCTTAACCGCTACTCCTCCTGAACCACTGAATAGATTTTCATGAAACTTCAACACAGTCTTTGTGACATAATGTAGATGTGCACCTCCTATTTCAGAATTTGATTTAATTGATTTTTGGGGTTTCCCATAGCAAAACATGGACTTTGACAGTACATTACAAGTGGGTACCCATCTCTTATCCACTACTCCTCTTGAACTACTGAATAGTTTTTCATGAAACTTTGACATGGTCTTTGTGACATAATGTAGATTTGCATCTGCTAATTTAGAATTTGATTTGATTGAATATCAAATGGTGGAGCGGGGGTATATATCAGTGAGCTTTGCTCACAGTTTTTCTAGTTTGTAAATAAAAGTGCAGTATTATGTTCAACAAATAAATGAATAAAATATCATTTATGCCTCTAAAAGATGACATGAGAGTAAGATGCCACTGAGCAAGGTTTATAGTGCAATCTCCTAGTAATGATACCGTGTCAGTAAGGTGCCTATGTTGATCTGTCGAATGTTTCTTTTCAACGTACAATTTTGCGTCCGTTGTCTGCTCAAAATGTGACCACCCTTCTAAAACTGCTGAAACAAAGCATACTAAAAATATTGACTTTGTTCCTATGCTTTCTGACAGAAAATGATTGCAAGCACAGAATTTAATTCACATTATATATAAGATATACTTCTGAATACTTGAACAACGATCCAAGTAGAAAACATTGCCATTAGTTTTACAAATACTTCTGCAAATGATAACCTTAGTGAAAGAAAATTCCTCTGAAAAAAAAAGAAAATTCAGATGTAATACAAATGGAGTCAACATTTCCAAGACAAAACAGATAAACACAGGTGGCAGTGTGAACGTGTGAACAAGCTAATGAATTAGCAGACACAAGTTCGCCAACGGCATTAATTGTTCATAAACTAATTGTGAGATCAATTTCTGCAATTCAAGTGTCATTCCACTATTCATAACAGGCAGTTCATTAGCACAATATACACATTTTGACGTTTTAAATAAATATAGCAAAGATTCCATAAGCCTGTGAAGTTGGACTGTCACTCAAACAAGAAGTTCACTCTTTTCAGTGGCGGCCATCTTGGATGAGGTACGGACCTGTCCGATACCTTTTTAGCTCACCTGGATATGCCAGGGTGAGCTTTTGCCATCACTTAGCGTCCGGCGTCTGTTGTCCGTCCGTCTGTCGTAAACATTTCATTAAAAGATCTTCTCTGAAACCACTGGGCCAAACGGAACCAAACTTGGTCACAATAGTCCTTGGATGGTCCCCTTTAAAAATTGTATCCGTAAGGTTTGTACCTCATCCAAGATGGCCGCCAGCGTGAACATAGTTTTAACATTGGACTATATGGACAAGACATTCAAAAGATCTTATTCCCAGAAACTACTCCTCCAATTATAAACAAACTTAGGTACAATGATCCTTAGATGGTCCCTTCCAAAAAAGGTATCCGTCAGATCTGTACCTCATCCAAGATGGTCGCCAACGGGAACATAGTTTTAACATTGGACCCTATGGAAAAGACATCCAAATATCTTCTTCTCAGAAACTACCAGTCCAATTATAAGCAATCTTAGGCACAACAGTCTTTTGAAGGTGTCCGGCAGGTCCGTACCTCATCCAAGATGGCCGCCACGGGGAACATAGTTTTAACATAGGACTATATGGAAAAGACATTCAAAGATCTTCTCAGAAGTTCCAATTAGAACCAAACTTACTCACAATGGTCCTTAGATGGTCCCTTCCAAAAAGGTATATGACAGGTCCGAGCCATATCCATGATGGCCGCCAGCGGAGAACATGGTTTTAACATTGGACAGTATGGGAAAACTCATTTAAAGATCTTCTTCTCAGAAACTACTGGTCAAGTTATAAACAAACTCAGGCCTTGGATGGTCCCTTCCAAAAAAGGTTTCCGGCAGGCCCGTGCCTCATCGAAGATGGCTACCAGCGGGGAAAATAGTTTAAACTTTGGACCCTATGGAAAAGACATTCAAAGATCTCAGAA
Organism: Modiolus philippinarum; assembly: GCA_002080025.1. Classification (NCBI taxonomy): domain Eukaryota; kingdom Metazoa; phylum Mollusca; class Bivalvia; order Mytilida; family Modiolidae; genus Modiolus; species Modiolus philippinarum. The sequence goes on along the minus strand of MJUU01033873.1, from coordinate 113,596 downwards.
ACTACCAGTCCAATTAGAACCAAACTTACTATGGTCCTTAGATGGTCCCTTCCAAAAAGGTATATGACAGGTCCGAGCCTTATCCATGATGGCTGCCAGCGGAGAACATAGTTTTAACATTGGACAGTATGGGAAAACTCTTCTTCTCAGAAATTACTTGTCCAATTAGAACCAAACTTAGTCACAATGGTCCTTTGATGGTCCCGTCTAAAAGGGGTATCCGACAGGTACGTTCCTCATCCAAGATGGCTGCCAGCGGGGAACATTATAAGTTTATACATTGGACCAGATGGGCAAACTCATTCAAAGATATTCTCAGAAACTACCAGTCCAATTAGAACCAAACTTAGTCACAATGGTCCTTAGATGGTCCCTTCCAAAAAAAAAGGTATCCGACAGGATGGCCGTCAGCGGGGGAACATAGTTTTAACATTGGACCCTTTGGGAAAAGACATTCAAAGATCTTATTCTCAGAAACTACCAGTCCAATTAGAACCAAACTTAGTCACAATGGTCCCTAGATGGCACCTTCCAAAAAAAAGGTATCCGACAGGTACGTAACTCTTCCAAGATGGCGGCCCGCGTGGAACATAGTTTTAACATTGGACCCTATGGAAAACGCATTCAAAGACCTTCTCAGAAACTACCAGCCCAATTAGAACCAAACTTACTAACAATGGTCCTTAGATGGTACCTTCCTAAAAAGGTTTCCGGCAGGTCCGTGCCTCTTCCATGATGGCCAGCGGAGAACATAGTTTTAGCATTAGACCCTATGGGAAATCTCAATTAAAGATTTTCTTCTCAGAAACTACCAGTTCAATTAGAACCAGACTTAGTCACAATGGTCCCTTCCAAAAAAGGTATCGGACATGTCTGTGCCTCGTCCAAGATGGCCGCCAGCGGAGAACATAGTTTTAACATTGGACCGTATGGGAAAACTCATTCAAAGATCTTCTCAGAAACTACCAGTCCAATTAGAACCAAACTTAGTCACAATGGTTCTTAGGGTGTCCCTTCCAAAAAAGATATCCAGCAGGTTCATACCTCGTCGAAGATGGCTGCCAGCTGGAACATAGTTTTAATATTGAAACCTGTGGTAAAGACATCAAAGATCCTCTTCTCAGAAAAAAAACAGTCAAGCCCTCTTCAAAATTTGCATCGGGCATGTCCTCTTCCAATACAATCCAAGGTGGCCTCAGTGGGGAACATTTTTTAAACTCTGGACCCTATTGGAAATGCCATTCATCTCTCTATGTCAGCAATGGTCCAGGTGAGTGATACAGGCTCTTGAGAGCCTCTTGTTTGGAGGGGACAATCTAACAATCATTGTGACTATGTTTGGTTCTAATTGGACTAGTAGTATCAGGGGTTAAAACTATGTTCCCCGCTGGTGGCCATCTTGGATGGGGTACGGACCTGTCGGATACCTTTTTTGCAAGGAACCATCTAAGGATCATTGTGACTATGTTTGGTTTTAATTGTTCTAGTAGTTTCTGAGAAGATCTTTGAAAGTCTTTTCTCATAGGGTCCATCGTTATAACTATGTATCCCGCTCTCGGTCATCTTGGATGAGGTACGGACCTGCTGGATACCTTTTTTGAATGGGACCATCTAAGGACCATTGAGACTAAGTTTGGTTATAATCGGACTGGCAGTTTCTGAGAGGATCTATTAGTGTGTTTCCAACAGGGTCTAATTTTAAAACCATGTTCCCCGCTGGGGCCATCTTGGACGAGGTACGGACCTGCGGGATACAATTTTTAAAGGGGACCACACAAGGACTTTTGTGACCAAATTTGGTTCCAATTGGCCCAGCGATTTCAAAGATCTTTGAATGAAGTTTACAACGGACGATAGACGCCAAGTGATGGCATAGCCAAATGAGCTAAAAATGATATTTTTTCCATTGGGGTCTAATGTTTAGCTGTTCTCCGCTGACAGCCATGTTTTTCATCAGACCGGAACAAAATGAGTAATCTTTGTAAAGGACCTACCATTCAGCTGAATTTGCTTCAGTAGTTCCAGAGGAAAAGATGAAAATGTTAATTTCCCAGAGGGTCCTTTCGGTACTGGCCGCCATGTTTTGTCGAATCTGACCCAAATGAGCAATCTTTGTAAATAGTTCCAGTACAATTTAGTAGAATTTTCTGCAAAATGTTTGAGAGTGGATCATGAAAAGGATGATTTTCCAAGGGTACAATGTTAAACTATGGTCACCTCTGGCAGCCATGATTTTTAATGAATAGAGACGACATGGGCAATCTATGTAAAGTTTGGTTGAAATTGCTTCAGTAGTTCCAGAGAAGTTAGAAACAAAATGATCAATCTTTCATAAAGGGCTTTTCATACATCATTCCTGGAATGTTTGATTGAACTTCCTTCAGTGGTTTCAAAGGAGAAGATAAATATGTGATTTTCCTCAGAACCCAAGTTATATAATGTTTTTTGTTGGATCAGAACGAAATGGGCAATCTTTGGAAAGGACCTTCCATACATCATTTCTAGTAAGTTTGGTTGAATTCTCTTCAGTGGTTTCAGAGAAGATGAAAAAATGAAAAGTCATGGACAGAAGACATATGCCAAATAACTAAATACCGAAGTAACTGTGGTGGCAATAGTTAATAAAATCATTTCCTATAGGGTCCAATGTTAAATTATGTTGGGCACTGATGGCAAAGTGTATTATTCGATCAAATCAAAATGAAAATTCTTTGTTAAGGACTTGCTATACAACACTTCTGTAAAAGTTTGTTTATGCTTTGGTTGTACCAGAGATAAAAATTTATTTTTCACCAAGAACGTCCAACGTTGAACCATGTTCTATATTTGTTGACAACTCAGAACACACTATTCAATTTTTTGTAAAAAAAAAACTTTGCCATACATCATTTCAATGCACTCTTGTTTCATTTGTTCATTAGTTACTTAAGTGGTGGTCAAAATAAGTTTTTCCAACCTGGTCCAATGTTAAAACTAAGTACTCAGCTAGATCTAGCTATTTAAAGACTGTACATCATCCCTTTAAAGTTTGGGTCAATTTTCTCGAGTAGTTTATAGCAGATGATCAAAATGTTTTCCAATGCTGTCCATGGCTGGCTAGCAACCATGTTTGTTGACAATCTGAACTTCTGTAAAGGAACATCATTACATGATTCCATTACAGTTAGGTGATGATCAGTGTTCTTTTATATGGTCAAATGTTAAAACAAGTTTCCTCACAGTAACCATATTTGTGGACACATCTGACTGAAACTTTGTACAAATATGAAAAAATAGGAAATAATTCCTAAACTAGAGGCTCACATGAGCCTGTATCGCTCACCTGGGGACTGGTTTTATTCATTGTCACGAAGAGACTACCCATTCATACTATAAATCAGTTCACCAGATTTTACATTTTCAATCTTGGATGAGTTACAAACATAAAAATTACAAACTTTGAAAGGGAACACCCAAAGACAATCGTAACCAAACTTGGTTCCAATTGGCTCAGTAGGTTCAGACGAGAAGACATGTGTAGGGTCCCTATATTAAACTATGTTCCACGCTGGCGGCCATCTTGGATGAGGTACGAACCTCAAAATCACAAACTTTGAAGGGGACAAGCCAAGGACTATTGTGACCAAGTTTGGTTGAATTTGGCTTGGTAGTTTCAGAGGAGAAAATCTTTGGATGCATTTCCCATAGGGTCCCTATGTTAAACTATGTTCTCTGCTGGCAGCCACCTTCAATGAGGTATGAACATAAAAATTCAAGGGGACCACCTAAAGACTATTGTGATCAAGTTTGGTTCCAATTGGCTCAGTTGTTTCAGAGAAGAAGATCTTTGAATATATTTCCAATAGGGTCCTATGTTAAACTATGTCCTGTGCTGACGACCATCTTGGATGAGGTACGAACATAAAAATCACAAACTTTAAAGGGGACCAGCCAAGGACAATTGTATCCAAGTTTGGTTCCTATTGGCTTATAGTGGTTTCAGGAGAAAAGACCTTTGAATGTATTTCCCATAGGGTCCCTATGTTAAACTATGTTCCCCGCTGGCAGCCATCTTGGATGAGGTACAACCACAAAAATCACAAACTTTAAAGGGGACCACCTGGGCACTATTTTAACAAAATTTGGTCCACATTGGCTCAGTGGTTTCAGAGGAGAAGATCTTTGAATGCATTTCCCATAGGGTCCTATATTAAACTATGTCCCCTAGTGGCAGCCATCTTGGATGAGATGCTAATCTGCTGGACATATGTAGAAATTGTAGTCTTGGAAAAGCTCAAAACTTTTGTAATTAAAATTTAACCTCCATCTCAAACAGTTTTTGAAATAAAAGTAAAAATGTTATAAAATCGTGAAAATTCAAAGAAAAAGGGGTCATAACTCCTATGTGGGTCGTCAGATTTTCTTCAAACTTGCAGGAAGTGTAGATCTTACTATGCTGACCATTTTAGTAATTTAAACTTCACTTCTATCTTCTACCATTTTCAATATATGACTAAAAGTAACAAAAAAAAAAACGGAAAATTTTACGGAAAAGGGGCAATACCCCAAGATGGGTTATCGGATATTTTTCAAAATTGCAGGGCGGGCAGATCTCATCATGCTGATCATTTTTATCCCAGTCAGATTTTTTATATCTGTAACGGTTTTCGAGTAATTTGCAAAATACAGCAACTTACCCCTGTTCTATTTTTAGTAACAGCGGCCATGTTGTTTGGTCTACGGACATAAAAATCACAAACTTGAAAGAGCATACCCTGGTGATGATTCAGGCCAAGTTTGGTTAGTATTGGCCCTGCAGTTTCAGAGAAGATCTTTGAATAAAAGTTAGCGGACGGACGGACGCTGAGTGATGGCAAAAGCTCACATGGCCTTTGGCCAGGTGAGCTAAAAATAGGAAAGAGGGGATTAGCCCTGTGAAAACATCATTTTATTGCTGATTCTACAAAGCTGAGCAACTTTTGAATTTATTTTCTGCATAAAAACAAGAGGCTCTAAGAGCCTGTATCGCTCACCTGGTCCTTGCTTAACATAGACATTTGATGTTAAAGAGCCCATATACATGTATATAATTAAACTATAGTTCCAATATGCCCAATTAGTTTCAGGTGAGAAGACCTCTGTTAGTGTTCCCCATTGGGTCCAATGTTAAGCTATCTTCCCTGCTGGCAGCCATCTTGGATAAAGTTGGAACCTGAAAAAAAAAATTTCTTTTCAGGGGTCCACATAAAGACTATTTTGACCAAGATTGGTTCCATTTGCTCAGTAGTTTCAGAGGAGAAAATGTTTTCCATAGAGTCTAATGTAAAAAGTAAGTTCACTGTTAGCCACCATGTTGGGTATAGTGCAGACCTGAAAAACACCCTTTTTGCAGGGGACCACCCAAGGACTATTATGTAGGTACTACAGCGAAGAATTTTGTAAGCAAATTTTGAATATTTCTTAATTTTCATTGCACAAATACATAATGATGACATGGCGCATGAAAATTAATCTTAATTTTTTGGAAATTAAAAGTTTGATGTCTTATTACTAAAGCAGATAACTATCTGTTTGCACCGTTATATTCATTCAATTCGAAAATTCAATTTTTTCGTTGGAGTACCTATATTATGGCCAAGTTTGGATCCAATTGGCTCTGCACTTTCAAAGGAGAAGATCTTTAAATGTGTTTCCCCATAGGATCCAATGTTAAAACTATGATCCCTGCTGACGGTCATGTTGAATATAGCAGGAACATGAAAAAATTAACTGGACACAGGATATATCTCGCCCATCCCATGCATTGCCTTAATTCGCACATTGATCTACTGCAGCAGGAATAATAAAGTGTGGACATAGGATATGTCTCGCCCGCCCCTTGCATCGCCTTAATTTGCACATTGATCTACTGCAGCAGGAATTAACTAGAAAAACTGAGCAAAGCTCACTAATAAATACCCCCCCCAACCCCATTTGATTCCAGAAATTATAAAATCAATCAAATGAAATTCTGAAATATAAAGTACACATCTACATTATGTCATGAACACTGTGCTGAAGTTTCATGAGGTTCAGGAGGAGTAGCGGATAAGAGATGGGTACCCACTAGTAATGTAATGGGCAAGTCAAGGTTTGGTATGGGAAACTACAATCAAAGTCCCAAAGGGACTGGTGGATTAGTGTCTATGATGGCAATGATCAGTATCTAATCTATTGAAATTTTATGTGCACTGTCCAATAGTGTCCATGTATGATATGAATAATTGCCTGTCTATGTCGTGCATAATTACTCATTTTTTACTATGGGTCTAATTATAATGATGATATCAAAACCAAGAAAGGTACAAAAACCATGTTTTGCTCATCAAGAAAATTAACATGCCTTTCTGACAGTCAGCAGGTATTTACTGGTGGCCATCTTCATTTGATCACACCAGCCAATCACATTAGAGACAAATATTCAAAGAATTTTGATTTTATACCAGAAACCTATTACATATTATGGGATCCCTGCTGTACACTCAACATAGACTAAACAATGACAGCACCATCTTGATCAAGTACAGTTTGAAATTTANAGGTGCACATCTACATTATGTCATAAAGACTGTGTTAAAGTTTCATCAAAATCTATTCAGTGGTTCAGGAGGAGTAGCGGATAAGAGATGGGTACCCCCCTTGTTATATAAAGGCTAAGTCCATGTTTTGCTATGGGAAACCCCAAAAATCAATCAAATCAAATTCTGAAATTATGTTAGCTGAAATCAAAAGAGGTTATTTCTTATCTTGAATTTTATCGTCAGACATGAATGCTCGGTTTATGTAAATTATGTTCTGGGTTGGTATCCATGATTGTCGAAGTGTTGGAAAGAAATGAACTTTCTTATATAACTAACTCAATCCTTTAATTTCACCTTTCGTTAGAAATATGATATCTTGTTTCTCGCTTTCCAAACGTTTAGATTTTATCTGCACTGAAGAGACATAAGTTGTCGAAATGCGCATATGCAGAATCAAAAGTCACAGTAACTT
>MJUU01033873.1:0-78291 GCA_002080025.1 Modiolus philippinarum | reverse complement strand
AAAGGCGGGAAAATTCAACATTGTCCGATTTCAATGAAATTTGGTTTCCAAATAGATATTGATGTTGCGACTTCAAAACAGTTGTTGAAAATTGTTCGTTGACCGCCATTTTCAAAATGGCCGCCAAGAAAGGCGGGAAAATTCAACATTGTCCGATTTCAATGAAATTTGGCTTCCAAGTAGATATTGATGTCGCAACTTCAAAACTGATGTTAGAAATTGTTCGTTGACCACCATTTTCAAAATGGCCACCAAAAAAGGCGGGAAAATTCAACATTTTCCAATTTCAATGAAATTTAGTTTCCAAATAGGTAATGATCTAGCAACTTCAAAACTGATGTTAAAAATTGTTCGTTGACCGCCATTTTCAAAATGGTCGCCAAAAAAGGCGGGAAAATTCAACATTGTCCGATTTCAATGAAATTTTGTTTCCAAATTGATATTAATGTTGCAACTTCAAAATTGGTGTGAAAATTGTTTTTTGAATGCCATTTTCAAATGGCTGCCAAAAGAGGCGGGAAAATTCAATGTTGTCCGATTTCAATGAAATATGGTTTCCAAATAGATATTGATGTTGCAACTTCAAAACTGATGTTGAATGTTGTTCGTTGACTGCCATTAACAAAATGACGTCTGGACTTCAAAACTGGTGTTGAAAGTTGTCCTTAGCAAGAACTTTTTTCGTCAAAAAAGCCCAACAAAGAAATATAGTAATACATGATCAGACTTTAAATACAGTTCAACATATTGATGGTGTTCAAGCTACGAAAGTTTGAGAGACTGAAGAACAACTGTATAACTTACAATGTAACCTTGATTGTGGAAACTGAAAGCCAGGTGAGCGATACAGGCTCCTGGGAGCCTCTGGTTTTATTTTTAGTCCAATTTTGGTGCAGTTATTTGCAATGGATTCTTAATGAAAAATTAATATAGTGCTGCGCCATCAGATTTTTGATAACTTGTTTCCTTTTCGAGCTATGAGGGGCCAAAAGGGGCCAAAATTGCAAACATCCAGATTACCTAAAATTTTTATTTTTCATCCCATTTTGATGGGATTTTTTTCTTTAGGTTCCTCTTGTAAGCTTTCGGTAGTATGTCAACAGATTTGGCATAGCTATTGCCGTTTCCAAACTATAAGGGGTCAAAGGGGCCGAAATTGCAATTTTTGAACATATGTTAAATCTCTGTTTTTATTGGCTTCTGATGGGATTTTTTTCTTTTGATTCCTCTTGTTGTAGGTTATGGTAGTGCGTCCAGCTAATTACTGTGTCAAGCATCTTATTGTGTCCATTTAGTTACTGTGTCCTTATTCGCTTATTCAAATTTCAGTGGTCGACATGCTGCGGTCGTATTATGCTGCGCTCGGCGTAGCCCTTTATTGGCTAATAACTTGAAAACCGTTACAGATATCAAAAATCTGACCAGAGATAAAAATGATCAGCATGATGAGATCTACCTGCTGTGCAGTTTTGAAGAAAATCTGAAAACCCGTCTCGGAGTTATAGCCCTTTTTGCGTTAAATTTTCAAAATTTTTGCATTTTTTATTTTTTATTTCACAAAGTGTAACAGATAGAGGTCAAGTGTAAATTGCAAAAATGTTCACCATATCAAGATCTACCCACCCTAAAATTTTGAAGAAAATCCATAAACCCTTGTAGGAGTTATTGCCCTTTTTTCACCGAATTTTTTAAATTTTCGTATTTTTCATCTTTTATTTACAAAACTATAGACGATGAAGGTTAAGTGTAAATTGATGAAATGTTTGCCATGCTTTGGTGACTTCAAAACTGATGTTGAAAATTGTTCCTTGACGGCCCAAAAAAGGCGGGAAAATTGAACATTGTCCGATTTCAATGAAATTTGGTTTCAAAATAGATATTGATGTTGTGACTTCAAAACTGATGTTGAAAATTGTTCCTTGACGGCCATTTTCAAAATGGCCACCAAAAAGGCGGGAAAATTCAACATTATCCGATTTCAATGAAATTTGGTTTCCAAATAGATATTGATGTTGCGACTTCAATACCGATGTTTAGAATTGTTTGTTGATCGCCATTTTCAAAATAGCCGCCAAAAAAGGCGGGAAATTCAACATTGTCCGATTTCAATGACATTTGGTTTCAAAATAGGTCATGATGTCGCAACTTCAAAACTGATTTAAAAAATTGTTCGTTGACCGCCATTTTTAAAATGGCCACCAAAAAGGCGGGAAAATTCAACATTGTCCGATTTCAATAAAATTTGATTTCCAAATAGATATTGATGTTGCGACTTCAAAACCGATGTTAAAAATTGTTTGTTGACTGCCGTTTATAAAATGGCGTCTCGACTTCAAAACTGGTGTCGAAATTGGTCCTTAGCAAGAACGTTTTTTGTCAAAAAAGCCCAACAAAGAAATATAGTAAAACATGATCAGACTTTAAAACAGTTCAAGATATTGGCGGTGTTCCAGCTACGAAAGTTTGAGAAACTGAAGATCAACTGTATAACTTACAATGTAACCTTGATTGTGGCAACTGAAAGCCAGGTGAGCGATACAGGCTCCTGGGAGCCTCTGGTTTGTTGTAAGGTCGTTCTCAGTCTACATGGTGACATTGTTGGTGTCGAATGTCCAGAGAGCTATTGTCACGCCCCCGGCGTCGGCCACGTCGTCAGCAAAAAACTTTAGCCTTGCATGTGGAATGAGGAGCTCAAGATCTAGGATGTTGATATTGGGTATGTGACTTCCTTGTGATGAGTGCTTTTTGTGGTACTATACTTGTAGAAATTTCGACCTTACCCTTAAGGCAATTTAAAGAAAAAAACTGTTAGCCTTGCCTCTTGAAGGTAGGTTTATAGTGGTAGGGTGTTCATATTTGGTATGTAACTTCCTTATGATGAGAGCTTTCTAGCGGTACCATAGTTGTAGACATTTTGACCTTGACCTTGCATTGAGGGCAATTAAAAAAAACTTTATCTTGCTTCTATAGAAGGTAGACATTTAGTGATAAATTGTTCATATTTGGTATATGACTTTGTTATGATAATAACATTCTGGCGGCACAATATTTTTTAGACATGTTGACCTCGACCCTGCCCTGAAATGATTATTTTTTGTAAAAACTTGAACCTTGCTTCTAGAAAGTAGACACTTAGTATTTTGTATGTGACTTAATTATCATAATAACATTCTGGTGGTACAATATTTTTAGACATTTTAACCTTGACCTTGCCGTGAGAGGATTTTTTTAAAAACTTAAACCTTGCTTCCAGAAGATAGACTTTTAGTGGAAGGATGTTCAAAATTTGGTAAATGGCTTTGTTTTAATGAGAGTTTTCTGGCGGTACCATATAATAGGCATTTGGACCTTGACTTTGCTCTAAAGGCAATATTTTAAACCTTTACCTTGCTTCTAGAAGTTAGTTGTTTAGTGATAGGATGTTTATATTTAGTATGTGACTGTCTTAGATGAGAGCTAACCTTTCTGGCAATATCATAGTTAAAGACATTTTGACCTTGACGTAGCCCTTAGGGCAAATTAAAAACAAAATGATCCCTGCTTCTAGAAGTTATTCTTTGAGAGGTTGTGATTTTCCTTTTGGCATGTGACTTCTTTAATACATTGTAATTACGAAAATGTATAACTTTCAAATTTATTGTGCTTTGAGGCCACTCTAATCCCCGGCGAGCTATGTTGTTTTCTGACAACTCTTGTATACACAAGCTTCTTATAATACGTCTTTTAGTTCATTAAAAAGTCAATAAAGTCGTATTTTATTATTTTGTTTTATCCACGAATTAAGATTTACTATAAAAAAGGCAATTATGGAGTTATTCTATTAACTCGATATATTCCTCCAATCATTAACTAACGATGAAACTAAGTAAGATATATATTTATTTCCCATGAACTGAACTTTTGATCTCAGATTCAATTAGTTTCAATCATGCTTGTCAATTTCAATCGGTAACATTGCTTTGATGAAAACCTAATTGTTTGGTAATACAAAAGTACCAGCTGCCACGACACTCAACATGTATCTTTCAAAGTTCGCCCGGAAATAATTAGTGTACTCAATGTCGAAACACAGCACCAGAATCTGCAACTTAAATGTCTTGTACGTCATTTTATCATTCCAAATTTATATTTACCATTATTTTAATTGGAAAAAAAGAGAGTCTTAAATGATAACTGAAATTCCGCCGTGCTTATATGCAGTAAAAAATGGTTCTGCAATGAATGGCCGTTGAAAATTGATACCTCCATGAAATTTGGAAAAAACTACACTTATACCTAAAATCCACATTCAAATTTGGACATGAAAGTGCAACTAAAGTAAGGAGGCCATAAATTGAGCAAAAATCATGGCGTCCATATTTCATCATGTGATTATTTTGCAGTTAAAAGTTTAACTCAGATTACAAACTTTCAAAGCAAGGATACTAGATACCAAAATGATTTCCCTCAGAAAATTCTATCTGTTGTCAGAATATGGAATAAACGTTTAATCTATTTCTATGAGACTTGCGTAGGTGCAACATTAACTCATTTTGCTCCTTATTGAGGATTTGAAGGGGACTAAACATTTTCTGTGAAAAAGCTCATTTTTTGGAGCAATTTACTATTTGTTTTTCGTCCTTTAGTAAAAGGGGGCTCTCTTCATGACCCTCCTTTTACTGGTCTTGGCGGCTTTCAAGACGTGTGAAAAGTTATGCTCACGCTTCCGGAGCAACTGACCTTATCCTGTCTTGTACGGAATACTTTCTTGCTTCGATTTTTGTTTTTTTTTTATTCGGTGGTTATTTTAATGCCGTAGTCTGGTTTTGCCCGAATGCCGATTTTATTTGAAAACTTGCAATATCTTTTTTTTGTAAATTGTGTTTGAAACTAAAGATAATCTTTCTAATGTAAAGCTCTGTCCTTAGTCAATTCCGTCTCTCTTTTTAGATTATATGATTCTTTCTCTAAGAGTTTATTATCATTCGGTTAATGGCCTTCCAAGGTTTTGATTTGATCTTCAGTGAAGAGACATAAGTTGTCGAAATAGCCATTTGCAGAGACTAATATACAGCATCTTAGTTATTTAGCCTTTTGTCATATCAATGGACTATGATTTTGTCCCATTTGTTTGCATTCTACGACCTGGTCGCTATGAACTGAATTTTGTTTTACATGTCATTTCTTGCCTCATTTTGTCATGACCTGGTTCAGAAATCTGATTTACACTATGGTCTTAGCTTATAAAACATGTAGAATCAATACTTATTATTGCTAGTAACGGATTATATGTATCATTATCTATAATTGTAGTGTCGGATCAAAATATCACATAAAAATGTCTAATCTATTGAATTCTTGTATAGAATGTTTGGTAACTAGCAATCATAGAGCCAAGAAGTTTTTGAACCAAGGTTACACTTTGAATCCAGACGGAATTCAATAAATATATAATCATGTAGATGATTTACTCAATTCAAAGCTTAATTATGTTTTCTTTGAAACATTAAAAGGACTTGTTTTACATGATATTTAAAAACCTTATAATTGCTTGTTTTGTAGCTTAATGAATTGATTAATTACACGGACATCCGTTACAAGGGGAACTTGGACTACGGCATGAGGGTTTAAAGAAATAATCTTTTCAAGATATACTATTATGTCAATACAAATTGCGTAAATGTTTTGATTATTTTTGCAATTAAAGTCCTTTCTCATAGAAAACAATTAACATGCAAGTCCTATATCTGATGTTGAAGCACTACTTGGATATTAATCTTGGTGTAGATTTGATACAGTTTATACCCTGTTTACGCCATTTTGAACAGCATACAGCGGCGATGGACATTTGAGCAAAATGGTAGGAAATTTGCGCAAAAGAAACGAGGACAATTGTGCAAACAAAAAGTGGACATTTGCACAAACGATAACTGACTTCTTTTTGCGCAAATATTTATTCAACATATTTTGTTATTATTTATATGACCGCTACCATTCGCCGAACTTAGTCCGTTGCACCCTGCTCACGGGGAGATGGAAGTAGGATTTTGAGCAGAATATAGTTCGCAGTTCTTGAATACTTATTAGGCTTCTTAAATATAAAGCAGTACTGTTAAAACGTAAAACAAGCAATATTTACAGTTAAAAATATAGTAACAAGCATGTTCTAGCTTTGAATCTGTGACACATGGCGTTAAAGAAGTGCATTCGTGATATTTTCATCATTGCTGTATTTGCGCCAGGTTTCCAAAAGACTTTCAACTTTTTCCTTTTTGATTCATGGGTTTTATTTCATGATTAGCAGACATTTGTGTTTGTTTTTAATTGTGGTAATTTTGTGCTTTTTTGTATGATAAAATGTCATATAATTGTTTCAAACATATAACGTTGGCCTTTAAAAATGTGCTAACTTTTTAAGCTTTCTGTCTACTGATACTTACAAAAATCTTCTAGAGAACCACAGAACAAAACATAGCATGAATGTTTATAAAAAGGTGTTGACCAAGTATTGTAGCCGACAGCTTTCAACATATATATAACTACTTGCTTAACCAGAAACAAACTCTAGTGGAATGGTCATTCAGTTCGTCTTTTTTTTAATAATTTTATGAGAATGGGTTTACCAACATTTATTACCACAGCAGCCATATATATATTTTAGAGTACGACCCAATGGAAAAAAAAATAACTCCATCTGAGATTACTTACTCAGGTAGAACCAGTCATTTGTTGATGTCAGCTATGACAGACCTTTTAGAATTGTTACAAGAAAGGACGAGATGGCTGCCACAGTCGAACATTGGTAATAATGTTAGCTTGATCTTTGCAATTGAAAGCCAGGTGAGCAATTACAGGATCCTTAGAGCCTCTGTTCAATTTTTGAAGCACAGTTATCTTAACATGGTGTACCAAACCTTAAATTAAAGTTTTGCTGAAATCCAACAGACAATGTAAAAATGGTGCGATTACGAGAGCTTTTATGGCGTTTTTCTTGGATAACATCTTCATATGCTGTTCACACCGGCCATGTAAAAGTAACTGTGATTATACGAATTTCAGTAAGGAAGTGATGAATTTATACTATTAAAAGTCAGATGTGTTAAAAAACGCCTATCACAAAGTACTAACAACACTATGTAGACTGTTCATTGCAACAAGTTTGCATGGCATGCAAATTGAGTTGATGCCAGTGGAAAGAAAAAAAATTTCCACACGAAATATTACCATAAAGGTTTAGAAAAAATGCATAATGAGCTGGTATATTTATAATATCAATACAACACTTTTGCTTTGCAATATTTATGATACGGTTTAACGATTTTTCTTAAACTGTAAAATGTCAATTTCTCGCTCTGCGTCGTTTTTAAATCTCCTGGATCTCTACTCTTGAATTATCTGTAATTGACGTTCTAGTCAATAACCATCTATTGAATTAAATAAATGACGTCAAATTAAATACCGATTTCACGTTTTTATGGCGTCCTCGGTATCAATCATTCAATAGAATTGTCGTAACGAGGTCGAACGTCTTGTCCAATGGGATTTAATTAACGCTATCTTATTAAACAACTTTAATCATACAAAGAAATATAGATAGTACACACTGGCATTTGCTTCCTCGTTATTTTACTTATTTAAGATACTGCTCATTACCAGTCTTAAAATAAAACTAATAACTGGTTACTATTAGAAATCGACAAAGGAATAGCGAAAGAGAAAATACTTTTGTTTACCATTCTAATTTAAAAGTTGTTTTTCCGATAGTGTGCTTTTTACCAATACAGTACATGTTGACTCTCTTAACCATTTTCAGAATATACTATTTAAATGTCGGTACACACATCAAAATTCTTGTTCCGGAAACAAGTGTCACAAGACAATGATAACTAAAATTCTCTTTTGTCCTGACGACATAGAAAAAAAATGGCCCCATCTCAAATTCACTCGCGGGTGGTCCAATCTTCGACAAAATGGGGCTCAGCCTTTTTCGCCACGTGTTGTCAATTTTCGGCTTAAATTCTGCACAAAATTTACGAAGTTTTCCATAAAATAGGAAGGGAATTGCAACTTCAGTGACCCTCCCTTCCGGATCTCTACTTGTCCAGTTTATATTTAAGGCCAGCTTATTCAACACGAAATGTACGTGATCATAGTTGTCTCATAATGTGCAATACGGGACTTTCGAGATAGGAACTCTCGTGTAATTGAAGGCGGAAACGATCTCCTGAAATACCAGTGAGACGGAGGGACTGAATTCTTGATATATTGAAATAAATATATACCACATTTATGAAATTGAAGTATATACTTATAATTGTTCCTACATGACAAGTCTTTAACCAAATTTGAATTGACGAAAACAATTAACCCGAAGCGCTACAACAGATTGAATATAAACCACCCTTACCTCAACAGTGTTCATTAATTAGTGACTCCTCTCAATATATTGATTTTTTTCGTATAGTATCAGAAATGTATTCCAGTTTGAACACGACTCAGAAGTCCCGTATTGAGTTGATGAACTGAACAATGATCTCTATTTCTATCAATTACTCTCTCTCTCTCTCAAAATTACGACAGTTGTCTACATTTTCATTGATGGCAATTTGTTTTCTTTAATGGCTTCGTTCTATCCATAATGTCCATAAAGCTGGGGAACATAGTTTTACATAGAAATGCAATGGTAAAATGCATTCAAAGATCTACTTTGAAACGAATTGATCAAAATTAACCAACCTTGATCGTAATTGTCTTCGGGTGGCACCCTTCAAAGTTTTTTTATTTTGTTCCTCATCTGATGTCGCTCTCGGTTTTATGGGAGTTCACACCATGAGTGCCTTGGTTATGAATTTTGTGTTTTATTTCAGCGTCCTGAACTTGTCTTAATGTCATTGTTTTTTCTCTTTTTTTTCGTTTTTGACCATGCCATTGAAATTGTCAATCCTATGTTCCTTCGGTATTCTATTGCCGTTACTTGTTTCATATTGGTCTCAAGCGGGGAATATAGCTTAACATATGATCATATGGGCAACGTAAACCCCTTGAAATTTTTTTTACCAAACTTCATAATAATAGTCATCTGGTGGTACCCTTCATAGTTGGCGATTTTTTGGTTCATATTTCTTGTAAATCCAAGATGACTGCAGTTTCAGGTTGGACCTTTTTCCCCGTTAGGTTATCTTAAGGTAGTTGTACAGGTGATCGATACGTCTGGTTTATTAATGGCAATGAAGTGAAGAACTGACAGACGATAATTTTACTACAAAAGATCACAAAACTGAAACTAAAATTGATAATATATAGGATGTAAAATGCAACCGTACACCATCTGTGATAATTACATCTTCCTTATTGTACCAGGAAATTGACAATTTAGATACCAATAATAATTACGTCTGCTCTATAAGTCAAATCACAGTAATC
The DNA here is from genome assembly GCA_002080025.1 of Modiolus philippinarum. Classification (NCBI taxonomy): domain Eukaryota; kingdom Metazoa; phylum Mollusca; class Bivalvia; order Mytilida; family Modiolidae; genus Modiolus; species Modiolus philippinarum. The sequence continues at coordinate 68,889 of MJUU01033873.1, read as the reverse complement.
TGCCCTTGATATATTGTTAGAAATAATAATGCCAATCACAAATAAATAAGAATTACGTTTTCTACACGCTATAAAAGGATGTCAATTGCCTGTAAACATATTAGTATTAGTTTAAGTAGACACACAATGGCTTAGTAATATTCTTATTTAGAGGCAATCAACGCCGACAGAAGAAAGATCGGCTTCTTTGTTACTGTGATCTCCCATGCAATGCAGCGTCTCTTGAGATAAACAAAACTGTTCTGATAATCGAATTGAAAATTTGAAAGATTACATGAAAGATTACAGGACCAAACGTAATGCCACGTGGATTAAACCAATACACATGCCCTTTTATATTTATGTGAAAGCAATGCGACTATAGCAACGAACTTAACGAACACAATACGGGACGACCTCTTGTGTGTTTGGGACAGGAAACAAATGTCCAAGAACAGTATCCGCACGCCTGTCCCATTGAAAAAATAAATGACAATCATCTTCTAAAAGCAACACCCTATAAACAAAAATTTATTGTACCATTGTACTCTAATATGCGTCTGTGATCCAACGTCGCATTTAAATTTTTACTCGTCTCACGACTCATTAAAATTGCACTAGATGACCGTTTAAAAAAAGAGAAAATTTGTTTTACAACAGTTCATTCTTGAGTGTAAATGGTTTTGAAAGTTATCTTTATAGTGTTCGTTTGTTTTATCGTCTTGTGTTGTACTCTTTTTTTCGATGCCTATATGAACTTTGTTTTTGTGATCTGCGTAGTCCTTTGTCGTCGTTTAGGGATCCATCTGCCAGGTACACTCGAAAAATCAAAAAAAGTAAAATGAGGACAGTTGCTTTTCGATAACAAAAATAGTTAATTGTCTGCTTATCTGATTTTATTGTAACAACTACGTTATCTATGAGTACATTATTTTTATATGTGTGCTTAAGAAATAATTGAATTGTGCCTTAGAAATTGTTGAATTGCATTTTCGTGTTTGTAGTTTGTACAGCGATTTCTCAGCATAGCGAAATTATTGTAGACTTTGTAAACCTAGGTTGTGTTCGAATGCTGTTCCAATCTTTGTACATGGTTTAACTGGAAGATCGTTACAATGTTTCTATTTCGTAAGTGAGAATGGACTTTTTTGGTGGATCCGGAGTTTATTGTCGAACTGTCAAATACTGTACCTATTACTAGTTTTCATTTGCATTGTGACGGAGTGTCATGCGCTAAGCAGACAATGCTTTCCTTTCTATAGCACTTGATGATTCCTCAAATCATTAATGCGGGTTAACAATGCTGTTGCTTTTGTTTCGTGGCGTTTGTTCATCTTTGCTTTATTTCTTTTATCTTTCTTTGTGTTACAAACTAGGCCGATAAATAAGAGTTAATGAGATTTATAATTGGAGCGAGCTTGATCACATTGCCTTTGGTAAACGTACCGTGAACTGCACTCGACCATCAATGATGGTAATTCGAAATACAAAGTTAGCTCATACTAAATGTTTGTATAATATTACCAATTGACCGTGCAATGGTGATTTGCCAGTTACCGACTTTTTTTTCGTTCATTAAAATTTTCACTCGAAGGGTAGTACATATCTCGAAATCGAAACCACGTGACACCGGATAGTTGCCACCCTTTTGAAAAATGTGTTCGGCAACTCCACATGCAATAAAGGATGATCACCATCGTGGAACATAATTTATCATTAGCCCCTATCAGAAAGCACACACAAATCTCCTCTCCTGAAGCAACAAAGCCAATTGGAACGTAAATTGACCACAGTAGGCCCTTAGATGGTCCATTTGAAAGGTTGTGTCCGGAAAATGCACTCATCATCAAAGATGGCTGCCAACATATTTACTCTATGGGAAAACGCATTCAGAGTACTACTCCTCTGAAACCGTAAAGCAATTTAAAACCAAACTTAGGTGCAATGGTCCTTAGATGGTCCTCTTTAAACAAAAATATCCCATCCAAACTGGCTGCTAGTAGGAAAATCGTTGAACGCTTGACTAAATAACGTCAAGATATATTAACATACTTGAAAATGAGACCCTTTAACAGGGGGATTGTTTAGACCATGTATGCCATCTTTACCCGCAATAGTCCTGCTAGTGAGCCATACAGGTCCAATAGAGCCTCTTGTTTCAGAGGACCCTCAGTTTTTTATTTTGTAGCTTAGTTCGCTTTTTACGGAAAATCAATGAATTATTTCTGAAAAATTTCAACAATACAAGTCATATTTGACGGCGAATTTTGTTGGCATGTTAACACTTTAAGATTTTAAGATGTGGAAATTCCGAAAATGATCTAAACACGATTAAGTAATCCCTGGGGATAATTAGAAAGAGATGTAATGAAATGAAGGGGATTAAGTGATAACAGTACTTAAATCAAATGAATTTAAATAAAACGATCGTCGTTGCAAGATTAAGTCGAGAATTTGCATGAAAATGTCACGATTTGGCACAATTTTGACATAGATATGTTATTAATGTATGATTTACGAAAACTTACATCCAGCTCCTTCATCACCGAAGTACTGATTACTGTAATAGCTTTCATTTGAGCCATAGCGTATGATCCCTAGACCCGTACAAAAATTTTGGGACCGAATTTATGGAGGTCACCCTTGTTCTCTAGGTTCGTACAGTGAAAACGGCAATTTGGACCAACTTTGGTAATGTCGGCTGGACCTTTCTAGGGGCTTCGCAAAGTTGGGCCTTACAGGGCAGTTAGGTACATGTAATACCTTTCGTTTGAGCTATAGCGTATAATCCCTAGAGCCGTACGAAAAATTCGGACGCAGTTCCATAGAGGGTACCCTACATAGCAAAATACCGATTTGGACCAACTTGGCTAATGTGGGCTGGACCTTGCTAGGAGCTTCGCAAAGTCAGGCCTTATAGGGGAGGTAGGTACATGTAATTGCTTTCATTTGAGCCATAGCATATGATACCTAGACCCGTACAAAAATTTTGGGACCGAATTTACGGAGGTCACCCTAGTTCTCTAGGTTCGTATAGTGAAAACGGCAATTTGGACCAACTTTGGTAAAGTCGGCTGATGATCCGAAAGCCGATTTTATTGGAAACTAAATCTTTGTAAATGTTGAAGACTAAGGAGTATCTCCGTCACGAAGAGCTCTTTCCTAAGCTTTCATTTAGATCATATTTGGTTATTTGTTCTCTATCAGGTTTTAAACATCATTGAGTTGATGGGCTTCCGTATATTTTATTTTATCTGCACTAAAGAGACATAAGTTGTCGAAATGGCCATATGCAGAAACTAAATTTACAGTAACTTCGGTATTTTGTTGTTTGTCACAGCAACATTTTAACATTTCAAATTGTTGCAAGTTACCTACTTTCATGGTGCGCAGACTTAGTGTTGACAACTAAACGTTGCTTCAAATTATAATACATGTACTAGAATTATTTAAAACAAAACGTAATTGTGTTTTCAAGCCACATCATGGGTTGTCGTCATACAAATCGCTAAATGAAAGATTACTCACTTGGTTTCTTTGTCAAACCAAATGGAAAATACTCCGAACATTCATCACTTGTGCATCAGACAATTCAATCAAATGCATTAAAAAGGAATTGCATAACCAATCTAGCAATTAATTTTGTGCAATAACATCGTTTCCACGCTATATGACCCTTAAAACGTCAACAACTAGACAGAAAAAAAAACTTTTCAAGTGAAATGTGATCTTTTAATTAATAATGTTGTCGACGTAATTATGTTGCGTAACATCTGAAGTTGAGTAAGCTTCACGATTATCATTCAATGGTTGTAGAAAAAATGCAAAAGAAAGAAGAAGTTTGCATCACTGTTTATGAAATGATATTTAATCACTAGGAGAGTGAGAAAAAAAAAATTACAGTCAAATGCAATACGTGAATACATTTGTTGAATGGTTTGATTAATAAGATGGCATGGCAAACAGCAAGATTGACTTTTTGTCAAACAATGAAAAAGATCGGTCGATTATCTCCCTGTACCAAATTAATTATATAAGAACAAAGAAAAGATAACTTTTGTGTCGTCTGTGTTCACACAGTGGCGACATATATGGATTATTATCCGTCGTCTTGCGTGCGTCGTCGTCGTCGGCGTCACAAAAAATTCTGTCACTTTTTTCTCATGAACCACATATGCCAGCCTTCTGCAATTTGGCATGGAGTATCAAATATGGAGACCAATACAGTGTTACAGAATTTGCTATCTCTCACATGTCTACTAAGTAGATGAGTGACAGACATGAAAAGGGGAGACACAGTACAATTCATCATATCAAAGCTTCAAACCAAATATCAAATCATTCCTGCATACACAAGCTGAGAAATCCTAGACGAAAATTTCGGACGTACATACTGACGGACGTACGTGCAAGGAAAAACTTAATGCCCCCGTCAACTAACGGCGGGGGCATTAAAAGACTATTGATATGGTGATTGAAATTATCTCTACCTTGACCAAATATAACTAGCTTGGAATAGGGCGATAATCGACCGATGTTTCTCACTGTCCCATGATCTATTATAGGAATAAAAGTAATTTTGGAGGAGTTTATCGATGTGTAAACGCGGCCGACTCACTCACAAACTAAATAAAGTCCGAAGGACTTTATGTAGAGTTTGTGAGTGAAAGGCCGCGTTTACACATCCATAAACTCCTCCAAAATTTCTTTTATTTCTTATAATCCCAACCCTTTGAACTTTGAACAATGTTGTCACTGATTTTTACGTCACCATATACTGCACTATTTAACGTCGTAGTGTATTAATGGGCAAGAAAAGTTTATCGAGAAATAACTTTTTTGTTGTTCATGACGTTGACCAATGAAATTTGACGTTGCATTAGCAATTGGAATTATAGCTATTTTATATTCATCCACCACCAATTATTTCAGTATTCTTATAAAAAAAGGTATGTATTGGTCTGTTTTTATGGGTTTCAGGCAACTTATAGCAGGCTATATCGTTGCGGTCAGTTTTAGTGTCGCATTTTAAATATTAAGGCGTTCAACTGTAATACATTTTGGTGAAACGATTAGATTTCTAATTTAAAAAAGGTATCTTGTCCTCCCACTTAGATATGTGGATGCATTTAATATAATGAATAATTTTTATTCACAATGCTTTTTGTCAATATACGCCTTCTTTACACCAAGAATGGAAATTAAACGTTGCAAAGATAAATGCTATAGAAACTAGTTTTAAATTTATCTTCCTAAAATCACTTGATAATCATTTGTAGTGAATAAATGAATGTAGGAAACAGATAAAGCAAGATACTTATTAACGTCAGTAATGAATTTGCTCCTACGAAGGAGAATGCAAAATCCAAAAATGTTGTAGAAGTCGAAAAACATGATCACCCCTTTTACGTCATCTTGGGATGTAATTTTACCATTTGTGTCAAATATCCTAAAACCTCAATTGAAGGGATTTTAACAAGAACTATATAAGTGGTAATTCAGCCGCGAATCCATCATTCTGACCACCTGTTTATAGTGCCCACATCTCACTATTTTGCAATGCCAAGTTCTCGTACGACCGACTTGATGAACACCCTGTGTTTGTCTTTATATTGTAATTGTCCACTAATTTAGGCCAGAGGTGCTTTTGTCCGGTAACTGATGACAGTGATTGTAAGGCACTTTGCCAGGTTTCTCATGTTTTGTTCACGATTGCGCATTTATGGGTTCAAATACATGGATGTAGCGTTATTCCACATATAGCAATGAATTCCACTCAAACCTATGATAGCTAAAGTGACCGTCTTGAATTTACTGTAAGGTATAACCAAAGCTTATTGTTGAAGGCCTCATTGCAACTTCAAGATGAAGAACACCAAAAGCGTTGTTCCATTGCTTGGTTCTACCATGACTTTGAAGAGACTGTCTCCTGTTCATATACACCGTAAGATTAATTTTTGATCTTGATTTACAAAAATATTAATATCCCTATCTTATGAGTCTTCAGTTCGATTCAATTACACAATGAGATATAATACGAATGTATGTATATAAACAAGAATCTGTAAATTCGTTATTGTTTTATGGAAACTAATTGAACGAAATATGATGATCATAAGCATGCATTTAGTGCTGATTTGTAGTATATGTACAAAAGAAATGACTTCGTAAAAAATTACAGATATCACAGCCTCATTCAAACATTCAAATTCTGCTACATGACAACCGTATTGATTTCTTAAAAAAAATAGCTGTTAAAGAAACTTCTATCAAAATTTTATCCGTAATTATTCCTTAATGTCTCTAATGCTAATTGTCAAGTAGGAAGAATTACATCCCTTGCCAAATATCAGACTTTTATTTGTTCAATTATTTAGGGATATCATTCAAAGCCCTATATATGATAAAGCAGGTATTTTGAGGTATTACAGAATATATTTTTAAACATTCTAAATATTGCCAACCACAACAAATAAAAAAGAGTTATTTCCCCTACCCCAGGTCTTTTACCATTCGAGAATTACTTTGACAATTGTATTGTTAATTCATTTCACTTCTGTCTAAGTACATATAATTAAAAAAAGTCATTTATAAAAATAATGTATATACATGGCTAGTCTGCTGTATTCTCCAACAAATTATCAGCGCATTTGTCTACCTATCAATAAAACACGTGTCTCAACTGCAAATGCAGTAACATGTTTATATAAAAGTACAAACCAAATCAATATTTCAGAAGCTCATATTCAAGGCTGACTCTATTTTCCGAAGTATCAGTAGATAATGTCAATTTCAAATTACATATAATGAAAAAACTAATGTTGGTAAAAGATCTGATTTTTTTTTTCATTTCGTGTTGTAACGAGGTTAATTAGTTGCTTATCAGTTAATGGAACAGTATGCAAACATTACAACTTTAAAATGTATATTTACGATGCAAGTTCATTTTTGTAGCCATCCTGAAATAATACGGATTTGTCCGAAATATACATTTGCTGGCCCGAAAACCGATTTTATCAAAAAATTTGCAATATCTAAATTTAAGAAAATTTTGTTAAACTTAAGGAGTATCTCCTCTTGCATAGCTCTGTCCTTACCCGATTTTGGCTTTCCTATTTACATCCTATTGGTAATTTGTTCTCTATCAGCTTTTACACATATTTCGGTTTATGGATTTCCAAATGTTTTGAGTCAATTTGCACTGATGAGACATAACATGTCAAAATGCGCATATGCAGAACCTAAATTCACAGTAACCTCGGTATGTTGTTATTTGATCTAAATCTAAGGAATTAATTTCCGTAATGGTCATACAGCTCATTAAAATTATTGCAGTTGGAGTTGGCATATGTGTTATGGTCTCATGTTCATTTACTCCATATCCTTATATTACGTAGTTGCGCAATGTTAGCTTTTTACAGTGATATAAATTTTCCCTTCCAGCACCTGTTTTGTCTATTTGCCTCTTTAACTTTGGCTCTTGAAAATTCTGTTCCAGAATCGGTCATTTTGTTTTTGCACCCATTTCATCAGAATGCCAGTGTGTTGTCACTTCAAGATGAAGAACAACAGGATGTAAATGTTAGGATGCTCCCTAGTTATATATAGATATTTGGATCTTGTTTTATGTACATTAAACCTTTATGTATATGATTATACAGTTTTACAAATCTATAGAATATTACTTTTGCATCAGGCGCAATCATGTTTGTCAAACAGCTTTTGGCACAGGTGTTTCCTGAAACTTGTATTGGTAGTTCTCTTTTTCCATAGTCCTTCAAGATGTGCATAGAAAATAAAAAAAAATATCAAAGTTACTGTAAAGATACTTTCTGCATATGGTTAACGTTATTACTACATTTTATATCCATTCAGTGCCAATAAAATTGAAAAAAATGGAAAGCCAAAAAATCGGAAGAAAAGACAAAAAATGATCGAAAAAAATAATTAAAAGAATCTAAATTGAGAGCCAAAATCAGCGAGATTTGCATTTGGGGATACTCATTACTTTTTAACAAAATTTTCTATTTTAGATAGTAAAGTTTCCAAATAAGATCGGCTTTGGGTCGGCAACAAAGTGCTGAACTACCTGGTTGCTGAATACCAGTCTCGGGGACTAACAGCCCAACAACAGTAGCATCGGTCCAGTGGTAATAAATAACGACATACCGAAGTTACTGTAAATTAACTGGGGGCGCTGTTGTTCGGGTGTTTAATTTTGTAAAAAAAAATGTGGTAAGTGCGAAGTGTTCAATCAATCACACAAAACCTGTCCCCAAAAGAGCGCCAACAAGTAGTTATTGAGGATGTTACATATTGTCATATATTTCTTTCATTAAACCATTCATTTTGTTTTTTACCAAATGGTCCGCTTATAAACCATAAATGTTCAGCTGGGGTTTGGTTTGAGTTGTTATAAACTGACTGAAAACAAAATGTGTGATCTGATTTGGAAACAATTAATGGACGAAAATCACAACAAGTTTTATAGACTGATACGAGGCAGCGATCAGGCTTTTCAAGTGTCGCGTACATAACGGCATCACCAGAACGACTATTCTGAACACTACATTGAACACCAACTAATCTTGTTTTGAACCAAAGCATATGGCATAAAAGTTTTACACCAACAGAGTAGATTCTCTTGTGTTCTTACCCCACCTCTCAAATCAAATTATTATTTAACCAGCGAGTGTTCAGAAAAGCAGATGGGTTATGCTTCCCAAGTTGACCTTTGTTATAAAGTTCATTAATATCGCCAATAGTGATGTTATGTGCGGTTATTTGATTGTCGCCTTTACCTCCCTTTTTGAATGTTCTTTGTTTACTTTTAAAAGCTTCACAAAGCCTGTTAAATTCCAATCTCCAATCCAGGAATTGAGGCTATTTTCATATTTGATCTTTTTAAGGTATCGCTCAAAACTGCCTTTTGTTCCCTTTAATACCCGTCACCTTGTCTAACACTTATATAATACATTTAGTCAGTTAAGTTCAGCTTGTTTTCTTTATACAGTTCTCTTTTGTCATCTTTTTTAAGTTGAAATGTTTGACCAATTTGATCAGTCGAGTTTTTCTACGTGTAGCAGCATTTTCATTCTCCAACATTCTCATCATTACAAATAGTATTTCAAAAAATCGACTTGTAATTTTTGTGAGCAAACTTTCACATTCACGTCTTTTATCATAAACACATGTAAATGTTTGATTTAGTTCAGGTCTTGAATTATTAAGTGGCACAACGACAGAAACAGTAACAGGAACAGAAGTTGTTGAAGAGTTGTTTATTTGAGCATTTCTTGGTATAATAGTACTAGTAGATGTCGGACGAACTGCTGATTTTCATTCATCATCATTATCATCATCATCATCACTTCATGTCTATAAGAAGTTTTAAATGAACAATTTTTAAAATTGTTCAGTGTACATTGTCTTACACCAACCAGATCAGCCGTTATGAACACTTTTTCAATATTCCACGATTTTTCAACTCGAAGGCCTAAGGCAGGAGAGTTTATAAAACCATCCAAGAGATGCCACGTGATGGACATGCCTATTATCGTCAATTTATGTGTTGTGTGCCTACGATCAAATGAAGTGCGTAAATGTCGTCAAAATCCGTTTGTGTGAGTCGAATAATGATTGTTTGTGTTGTTATATAAAATTGATAATGACATGCAGTTTATAAATATTCTCAGTATTCACGTCCCTGTCACTATCGAGAAATTCAACGCACATTTTCAAAGATAGCGTGCGTAGCAGAAAAAAAACGAGTATCAGTACTCCTTCACCTGTGTTATGTGAATTGGCTATATTTATAGCAAATAGATAGACATACATGAAAATCATCCCTTTCAATTATTTTTATTTATGACGGAATAACCTAATGTATAAATTGTAATTTCTGTTCGCGTTCATCCAATCAGTTCTCTAATTTCCCAATAAAGAATACAAATAAGAAGTTTTTATGTAGCAGTCGTTTGATTTTTCTTTTGATGACTGCGAAAGTACTTGGCTATATAATACAAGGGACTGCACACCAATACGAAAATCAATCTTTTCCATTATTTGCATGTAGTAACGGAATTACATAAGTTTCTTTTAATTCACCTTTGGTAAATTGTACTTTCTGTTTGCACCGATCCAATCAGTAATCTTTATTTCAAAATAAAGCATAAAAAATAAATATTTTTCTATGCATGATGGCGAATTTTGCCCGTGTAGATTTTCAGGGCTTTTGAGTTTCTGCCCATCCGAGCCTTGATTATATTTTAGAGTGGACTTATAAAATAGTTTTAACGCATTACCTCAAACTTCATTCATAAAACTTCTCATGAATGACGACTTACGCCAATGGTGAGACTACATTTTAATGTCAAATTTGTACAAAAACATCAACCATCTGTAACCCAAAATCAGCACTTTGCCGCATTCATTTTACTATTGATTGCTCGTAAACGGTCGTAAGATTGTACTGTATTGTAAAACTGCTATAAAAATAAATGTAGTTAATAATTCTGCATTCTATCGGTTTTGCCTTGGAAAATTGTATTGCATAAACAATATAAGACTGGATTATATCAGTAGCAACTAGACTTCCTGTCTACTTTCTGTATTGGCATTGAAGTTCAGTTTGCGCGCTGCAGTCGTAAAACAAACCATAATCATGTAATAAATATCAATTTATTTCCTTGCATAACAACAATCATTACATAAAATATTGGATAAACAGTAGGAATGGATGATCTTTTAATTGGAGCCAAAATGTGATAGGTAAATTACACAGAGTGTGAATGCAGAATTGTGTGTGATCGAAAAATTAGGAAGAGCCAATTTTCTAGCTCGCCAGCGAAACATAAACAGCAATCATTAAATGGAATATTACAACTAAGAAGTTGAAGGTTTTATGAAATTTAGAAAAAAGACACAGATAAATTAATAATGCATTTGAAAATGCTAAAAATGAGGTAAACTTCAAACAAAACATATACAGCGAAGTTATTATAAAGTAAAACAACGAAAAAAGGCCTAGATGGTTCCTACAAAATCATACCTGGGTACGTAAGCTAGCCGGCAGATTAGCGGCGAGCACTCCTTGACCCATCTTTCAAAATAAAGATTGTGGTCATGGAGTTAGTAGTCTATCTGTATTGGTTTTATTCGTATGTTTATTGTACTATAGGAAAGCGGGACAGATAAAGGGGAGGTTTGGGTACCAATCAACCGGTTAAACCCCACCGCTGGCTTTTGCTTATGCTGGTACAAAGTCCGGCTGTCCCGAATTCATATCGTTGTTTACGCCTGTCTTTTGTCTTATTTGTGTTTTTCATGTGTTTTCCCTGACAAATTGTAGCATGCATGTAATTATAATTTTCAGCCATTGTAGATGTTTCCTGTTATCCTCCATTTTGCATACTTACATAATCAAAAATGTGATTTATGCAATTTTGTGTTTAAGCTGCTATAAAATGATTGTTGATGATACCTGCCACCAATTGATGCCCTACAGTTATTTAAACTTGAAACAGACACACACACATCGGCAATTATTTCTGGCATCGCAAACATGCAGATTAGGTAATGATGACAGTTCTTACACAGTTAATAGAAGAGTCGTCAAGAATAAAAGCAAAAAAATACGGGTACGCAGAACCCAAAACGGATAAAATAAAGAACTCGATGTCTAGAAGACAGTTCTCATCTGAAGGAGCATATCATTAATATCAAAATTTTGTCCTCTGTAATCAGTATGGTTTGTAAATATGGTTTGTAAATATTTCATCCTTTTATCTGTGAAATATACGTGGGTTGACCGATACTGTCGATCATATGTTTACATTTGTCTTATCGTTTGTTTTTTTCTTGTCTCTTTAGAAGACAATAATTGGTGACTTACTCTTTCTTTATGGTAGGTTTACACTGCCGATCAAAGCAACTCGACTGAACTCGATCACTGAGTATTCATGAATATTCATCGATCGGTACAATGATCTGGAATGCTCGAGTTTGGTCTACTAACCAAATCGGGGCTATCTTACTAACTCTGCTGAACTCGAGCTGTGTTTACGAATATTTTTGACATGTCAAATAAAGGGCTACGCCGAGCGCAGCATGATACGACCGCAGCATGTCGTCCACTGAAATTTGAAAAAGTGTAATTTAAAGTGAGTATGGACATAGGAAAGAGCTTGACACAATAATTAGATGGATGCAATGAGGAGATTGACCCAGTAATTAGCTGGACACAAACTATGGAAAATAAAAATTTGCCCTTATGACTCCTTATGATTCCTCTTTGACACTTTATAGCTCGGAAACGGTAAGAGCTACGCCCAATCCATTGACATACTGCTGAAAGCTTATATCAAGAGGAATCAAAAGAAAAAAATCCCATCAAAATCTGATCAAAAATAAAATTGCATATTATTTTGAAAAAAAATGCAACTTTGGCCCCTTAGACCCCTAATAGCTAGGAAACAGTAAGACCTACGCCAAATAGGTTGACATACCACTGAAAGCTTATATCAAGAGGAATCCAAAGAAAAAAATCCCATCGAAATGCGATGAAAAATAAAAATTTGAGGTAATCTGCAAATTTGCAGTTTTGGCCCCTGTGAACTCTTATAGTACGGAATCGGTAAGAGCTACGCCAAATCCGTTTACACACTAATGAAAGCTTGTATCAAGAGGAATCCAAAGAAAAAAATCCCATCGAAATCCGATGAAAAATAAAAATTCCAGTCAATCTGCAAATTTGCAGTTGTGGCCCCTTTGAACCCTAATAGCTCGGAAATGGTAAGAACTAAGCCAAATCTATTGACATACTTGTGAAAGCTTACATCAAGAGGAATCCAAAGAAAAAAATCCCATCGAAATACGATGAAAAATAAAAATTTTAGGTTATCTGTAAATTTACAATTTTGGCCCCCCTTCGGCCCCTCATAGCGCGGAAACGGTAAGAGCTACGCCAAATCCGTTGGCATACTACTGAAAGCTTACATTAAGAGGAATCCAAAGAAAAAAATCCCATCGAAATCCGATGAAAAATAAAAATTTTAGGTTATCTGTAAATTTACGATTTTGCCCCCCTTCGGCCCCTCAAAGCTCGGAAACGGTAAGAGCTACGCCAAATCCGTTGACATACAACTGAAAGCCTACATCAATAGGAATCCAAAGAAAAAAATCCCATCGAAATCCGATGACAAATAAAAATTTTAGGTTATCTGTAAATTTACGATTTTTGGCCCCCTTCAGCCCCTCATAGCTGGGTAAGCAAACAAGTAACCAAAAATCTAATAGTAGAGTGCTGTGATAATTTTTCATAAGGAATCCTTTGGAAAAACTTGCATCAAAATCGGACTAAAAATAAAAAAAAATGAAATTTTTGAAATTCGCCCCTATTGGGTCCCATTTATCTTGTGAACGGTACATGCCACGTAAAATCAGTTGCATACGCCAGATTGGAAATTTTCTAAGGAGTTTACTGAAAGAAACCCCATCAAAATCCGATAAATAATAAAGATTCTACAGTCAAATATGTGAAAACAACCAACCCTTTGGTCCCTTTTTCTTAAACAGGCGGGGCCAGGAACATAAAATTATAGCCTGGGCTAAAGCATGTGCCAAGAAACATCATACAAAAATTTGAAAATGATCCGTTCTCTTGAACCAAAGTTATGCTGTCCACAGACACAAAAGTACCCAATTTAACCCCTTTTTAGCCCCCTTTTCTGAAACGGGTGGGCCACAAACCCGAAATTAAAACCCGGGATTGCCCTCATGCCAAGAAACCACATATTGAAATTTCAAGATGATGCGTCCACTAGAAAGAAAGTTATGCTGGCCACAGACGCCGACGCCGACGCAGACGCAGACTCCGACGACTGCGCCATACCATAATACGACCGCAAAATTTTTGCGGTCATATAGAAATATCGTGAAGAGGTCATGTGCATTATATGTCGAGAACAGGTCGGGAAACAACCGTGGTCTGATCAAGGTTGTCTTGAACATGTTGAAGAAGTCGAAAAGGGATCGGCCTTGATCGAGTTTCTAAATTTTAGCCTATCATGCCGATTTCTACCCGACTTTATCTCATTCGCTTTTCGATTTATGCCGAGTCGCTACCAGATCAACTGGATTAGTGCTCGATCATTACTCGACAAAAACAATCTTTCTTTTTTTCTATACAAGATCTTCCCGACCATAATCCGATTTTTCCCGACCTGTGTCCGTGTCCGACTTAAACTCGACCACTCATGACCTTTACTCGATTTAACACGACATCATGTCATCTTTTCATAAGAGTACAACATGAGGCTTTCAAGAGCCTTGGTGGCTCACTAGGGTCTTACATAAGTTTTAAGGAAGCCAGTCAATGATTATTGAGATCAAGTTTGGCTGATGACCATCTTTGATATGATGTGAATCTGTCGAATACTATCTCAAGTGGGGAACAGCCAAGGGCTATTGTTGTTTTTAATTTTGGCAAATTGGTTATTGAAGTAGTCTCAGAGTAGAAGATCCAAGTAAGGTCGAATGTTGAATTATATTCCCCGTTGGCGGCAATCTTGGATTGCATGTACGCAAGAAAGACACTATTTTGAGAGGGGCACATTCAAGGAGTATTTTTAAAAATTTTGGCTCCAGCTGGTCCAGTGAATTCACAGAAGATTCTTCAGGTACAATTTTGAACTTATCCTTTTTTGGCAGTCATCTTGTATTAGCTTACGATATGGCTGACACTATTTCAAAAAGGGACCATCCATGGGCAATCGTTACAAGTTTGGTCCAGTTGGCTTAGAGGTTAACGTTTGAATGAATTTTCCGATGAGATCCAAATTAAAACTAAATACTAGTGGGTGGTTATATTGGATTAGAACATGACGTCTTTTTTAAATTGAACCAACCGAGGTCTATCGCGACTCAGCGATTTCTGAGGAGAGGATATTTGAATGAAAAGTTCATGGACAAAGGAAACAAAATAATGGCAAAAGTTCAACCTGGCTATATCAGGATTGAAGAAAAGAATATCAGATTGTGCATGCTTCTAATAGAATTAAAGGATGACGTGTGAAGGGCTTAAAGTTAACGACGCGCTTAGCTGACAGAATTTGAAATTGGATCCACAATGCACCCAATATACACACTTCAGAAACAGATTCATTAAAAACATGCATTCAAGAATAAAATATTCTTCTGAGCAGGTTGATACTCTTTTCACAAGATATGATTCAAGCTGAATGACATCAGAAAAATGCGAATGTGAACATAGGTAACATGAACTAGAAGATAAAAAAAAAATCATTCAAGATTTTCATGAATCAAACGGGTAGCCGCGCGCCATTTTCACTTACTAAAAAACCGGATTTTTCCTGCAGATAGTCGGTTTAAAGCTGTACATGGAAACTACTGTAAATATAGTTACCACGGATATCATGTTATGATACGTCTTCTGTTTTAGGTATCAGATTAGTCCTACATGTAATGACAGGAAAATCTCACAGTCACATTCTAACGCATGATCAGGAGGATGACCTGCTAGTATGTTAAAGCTAACATTCATTCCTGTATAATGATGACTTTGAACAAATTGCTATTGTCTAACCCAAACTACGAGCATTCTGTGTCAGATCCGCCTTCTCTGCTACTCTAGATCTATTATGGTTATCTTCTTTTCTTTGAAGCATCAGCTACCTTGCTTGCTGCTCTACCACCATGCCGAGCTGTTTCCTGACTAAAACTTGAGCGCACTCAACAATTTCACGATTTTTCCAGGTCTAGTTAATCAAACACAAATCGGGTTAAGGTCTTCATCAGTCTGACAAATAGGAAAAAGAAGGGAAACGGGGAATGTGTCAAAGAGACAACGACCCAAAGGGGAGTAATAACAGCTCAAAGCCACCATAAGATCTTCAATGAACGGTGAGGAAACCCCACACCCAACGGCAGGTCGGAGTTGGCCCCTTAATAAAGAGTAATCAAGTTCAGCGAAATAAACATCATCCTAGACTCCTATAGACATAAAGTGAACTAACTAGAAAACAGACAAGACACACAATGGCTTAATAAATTTCCTGACTTAGGATAGGCGCAAACCTGCTGCAGCGGGGTTAAACTAGTTTTATTGGACCCAAACCTTCCCCTACAGCCAATGTGATAAATAAAGAAACAATCGTAACAACTGTAAAATTCAGTTGGCAACAGGACTCGTCAATTGTGAGAAATGAAACTGAGAGAACTAAATATACGGACATAAACATGAAATCACAAGAGACTACTAGCAGTTAACTGACATGCCAGCTCCAGACCCATTACCAACTGACAAATTAAGTTATGTACCCTCAGTATACAGCTTCCATCAAGATCCCTTCCTGTGAGGAGTTTAGCATAATGATTTCATGTATATACCGGAATACACAACCCATGTCCATGCAATACTGATTTTAGAAATTTAGAGTCTGGTTGGTCGAATGAGGGTTGAGCATAAGTCGTAAGTGAATCGTAAAGAGATCAAGAACGGTCGGGTGTAAGTCGTGTGTAATAGGGTAAAGATCGAGTGGACGTCGTGAGCTAACTCAGTGAGTCGGGATAAAACAGCACAGGTCGGAAATCAATAGGGCTCTGATCGAGGAGTTCTTGAAAAGTCGAATAGGGATCGGCCTTGATTGAGCTTTTTAAAAATTTTAGACGATCATGCCGATTTTTACCCGATTTTACCTCATTCGCTTCTCGATTTATGCCGAGTCGCTACCAGATCAACTCGATTAGTACTCGATCATTACTCGACAAACACGATTCTTTCTTTTTTCTATAAAAGATCTTCCCGACCATAATCCAATTTTTCCCGACCATAATCCAATTTTCCCCGACTTGTGTCCGACTTAAACTCGACCACACAAGACCTTTACTCGATTCAACACGACAGCAAGTCATCTTTTCATAAAAATACAACATGAGGCTTTCAAGAGCCTTGATGGGTCACTAGGATCTTACTTCAATTTTTAAGGAAGCCAGCCAATGACTATTGTGGTCAAGTTTGGTTGATGAACATCTTTGATATGATGTGAATATGCCGAATACTATCTCAAGTGGGGACCAGCCAAGGATTATTGTTGTTTTCAATTTTGGAAAATTGGCAATTGAAGTTGTCTCAGAGTAGAAGATCTTTGATTGGATATCTAAGGAAGGTCTTTAAGATTTTCATCGGGCAAATGATGCACTAATGCACTAAACGGGCAACCGCGCGCCATTTTCACTATCTAAAGACCAGATTTTTCCTACAGAAAAGTCGGTTTAAGCTATACACCGAAACTACCGTAAATCTAGTTACCACAGATATCATGTGATGATATGTCTTCTGTTTTATATATCAGATTAGTCCTACATGTAATGACAGGAAAATCACACGGTCGCATTCTGACGCATGATGAGGAGGATGACCTGCTAGTATTTTGACGCTAACATTGATTCCTCTGTAATAATGACTTTGCAATTGTCTAACCCAAACTACGCGCATTCTGTGTCAGTTCCCCCTCTCTGCTACGCTAGATCTATTATGGTTATCATTTTTTCTTTGAATCATCAGCCAACTTGCTGTTCTACCACCAAAAAGCACGTCTTCCACTGCAAAGTGATTAGTCTGAAGTCTCCGTCTCATTTGTCCGTATCTTATTCTTAATATCTTTAGAAATCCGTAAACCGAAATACACATGAGTTAAAATAAACAATGAAAGGACTCGGACTAAATGCACATGAGACAAAATCTCTTCAAAGACATGGTGGAAAACGCGATAGAACAACGCTTCTATTGCTGTTGTAACAACGCTTATATATTGTTGTTCTACATCTTGACGTCATCATGAGGCCTTCAACAATGAGCTTTGCGCATACTTTATAGTAAGTTGAAGATAGCACTTAGTACTGGTTTGAGTGGAATCCATTGTTAAACGTCGAACAACGCTATATCCATGTTACTTATTATTCACGGATGCAAGGTTGTTACTCATGGATGCAAGGTTGTTACTCATGGATGCAAGGTTGATGCTAGGTTGTTACTCATGGATGCAAGGTTGTTACTCATGGATGCAAGGTTGATACTCATGGATGCAAGGTTGTTACTCATGGATGCAAGGTTGATACTCATGGATGCAAGGTTGTCAACAAACATTAAATCAACTGAATAAGTGTTCTTACAATCGCTGTCATCCGTTTCCCGACAAAAAGTCTTCTAGAAGACAATCATAACAAATAAACAACCATAGGACAATCATCGAGTTAATTGCAAAAAGACTTAGTAAAATACAACTAAGTTAGTACTTGATAGCGAGTCTACATGCATAGTTCAAAACAGTTTCATTATTAAAAAAATAATATTTTTTGAGACATCGTGGTTAATCTTTGTTTTAAACTAACATTTTCTTGGCGTTGTTAACTAATGCAACTCCTACAATTCAGTAACATTTTTTAAAATCATTAAGTCCTAGTTAACATTCTATGAATTACTTGTGTTTGTTAAATGCATAGTAAAAGAATCGTTAGCATTGGTTCGAAATTATTTGTAACATACAGAATATTGTATATCGTAATTTGCAAGAAAACTTGGTTAATCTCCAACTGCATTCTTTAATAGAAAATTCAGTCACTTATTCCATTTGTTACAAGGATAACTAAAATCGACTTAAATGCCAGACAGATAAAAATGAAATCATATAAAATAAATGAAAACATGTCCAGCTTGGAATTTAATAACAAGCTAAATTCTTGAGTAGTTGATCGTCGACAGTGCAAAGTGTACTATATAAGGTGAATAGGTTCTGGTA
This sequence comes from Modiolus philippinarum, assembly GCA_002080025.1. Classification (NCBI taxonomy): domain Eukaryota; kingdom Metazoa; phylum Mollusca; class Bivalvia; order Mytilida; family Modiolidae; genus Modiolus; species Modiolus philippinarum. The sequence goes on along the minus strand of MJUU01033873.1, from coordinate 50,092 downwards.
TGAAATAACAATGAAGAGCATAAGAGTGGAAAATTTCGTCTTTTTCGAGTGGAGTGGAGCGAAACGAGAAAAAAGACCTACAATTTCTGACACTTAATACACGGATACATTTTACTTTGTCAGCATTTGTACCGTATTTCCATATTGTCTATGAATTATATCCATGTGAATTATATTTTGGTAATAATGTTTTAGAAAGGTAATTTGAAGGTATAATTTGGGTCTATTTTAAACATAGGCATAAACATATTTTATCTGCCCCTTGAAAATTCGATCAAACATGTTTAAGAATTTCAAAATTCAGGTCCATTTTTGATTTGTGTAGATTTGAAGAGTAGATGTGGAGATGAAAACGATAATAATATTCAGATAGTTTATGCCTGATGGAAAATTCTTTAAAAAAGTAAAGTTACCAAGAAGAATTTAAAAAAAAGAAAAAAGTATCCATAATCTTGTTTTTAACAAACACTTGCGAAATAGAAGATGATCAGTTATGATTAAAAAAATGATTCTTTGAAATTTTCAGGGCATTAATCAACGTTGGAACCCCAATGAAAATTCCATAAGCTAATCGTGCATCTACACACTTTATGCGACAATTCTGAAAATAAAATCCAAAATGCAAAAATGTAGGAGAACTTCGCGTTATATGCCAAAAAAAGCCTTTTTAAAAATCGATATCATGGGGTCTCTTATTTGCAACATGATAAATATTGAAAATCGGAAAGCTTATTGGGCATCTATGGACTATATAAAACGATTCTAAGACAATATCAAATCTCTAAATCCGAAAATTTTGGAGAAGTTCGCATGTGTCAAATGAGGGCAATAAAAAAATACCGAACATAATTGTCAAGAGCCGAAATGCAAAGGACAAGAAGACAAAGCAGATGGAAAAGCACCTTAAAAAACTGTCAACCGCCTAGATACTGACTTTGTACGAATTTCAAAAGGAATGGTGTGTTAAACAAGTGCTATGGGACGCCTCCCCCTCCCCCAATGTATTGCGATATTGTCCGGTAACAACTTAAAAGCAATTGCTATCGCAAGATCGAACATAGTGAAAGGAGAAGTTAATCCCAGTACTAAGTAAAAAAATGAATCTAGAATTACAGTGTGGGCCGAAACCCATTTTTTACCTCAAGACCCTTATATCTTTTAAAAACTTTTTAGCTAGTATGAGACGGAATTACTGAAGTCTTAATTTATAAGGCGGTCATAATCTACTCTTGACGACTTTAATGAACGTAACCCTACTATCACATCCAAACTATTACAACAAGGTTACAGATTTCATAGATTGATAAACACATTTAAGAAGTTTTATAGAACATTTGGTATCAAAGTATAATGCAGCTTATTACTAAAGGCATTTCTCACCCTCGTTTTTATCGAAATGTTGTTAAAAATGTAAAAAAATAATAAAAAATCCAGAAAAACTGGGACGTAACTTACATTCTTTACGTAATAGGGGATATTGACCGGATATTCTTCATGATTCCGTTAAATTGGCTTTGGGATCCAATGACCTGAAGATTTTACAATTATACTGGCCTCTCACTGATACTGCCGATGTATACTGAAATCCATGATGATTCTTTACCAAACCCTTCGGGAAGTTTTGAGTTTGATTACTATTCTGTAGTGCGACAGTGTTTTACCAGCAGACTAGGCTCCTTGAGCTAGCCGGCAGTTTAGCGGCGAGCACTCTTCTTGCTATATTACGTTTTGTCTATTCTTTCCTTTTCAAGATTGTGGTCTTAGAGTTACTGGTCTACCTGTATTGGGTTTTATTTGTATGTTTATTATACTATAGGGAAACGGGATAGAGAAAGGGGAGGTTTGGGTACCCATAAACCGGTTTAACCCTACCGCTGGTTGTTTGCAAGTGCCGGTACCAAGTCCGGCTATCCCGAGTTCCTATCGTTATCTATGTTTGTCTTTTGTCATTTTATTGTTTTTCTTTCTTGTGCAGTTCCCTGGTTGATTGTGACATGTGATTGTAATGTTCGGCCATTGTAAGTGTTTCCTGTTATCTTTCCTTCATCAATGAAGATAACTATGCCTAATGAGAAAGAATGCCTTATTGGTGCTAACTCTCGTGTAACAGCGGCCATGTTTTTTGGGTCAACGGACTAATCACAATTTTAAAACTGCACATCCTGGTAATGATTCAGTCTAAGTTTGATTACAATTTGCCTGGGCTGGCCGTTTAAGAGGAGAAGATGTTTGAAATTGTTTTTTTTTGACTGACGGACGAGAAGTAGTAACGAAAGCTGACGAGAAGTAGTAGCAAAAACTCACATGGCCTTATAGGCCTATAAGGTGAGCTAATAATAAAGTGGTTACGAATGTAACAAAGAAATTACATGTACAGATTATTACTACTATAGAGAACAGAACTTCTATATTAACTATTACCGTGTCAACATTCAATGATATACATATCATTACCTTTGAAACTAACAGAAAAGGTCTTTAAGACTAGTAATTGTTCTTTTGGAATAGCAAAAGCATATCACTTAGCTACACTACATAGGATGGATCTGTCTGACAGGGGGTATAAATTACTACCATCACGATAAGCTGTCTGGTTGGTCTGACGTCACAACGTATTGAGACAAGATATATCAAACATACTTTGTAGCTAAATAGAATCTAAAGAGCCTACTCTAATTGAATATGGCAGTTATATAACCATATTATATTCCACGTTTTCGTATTCTCTCTTACTGCCGCCTTATGATATTGCTCTAAACTTAATCTGTATTCATCACATCTAGAAATGGTACGTTACATTTTAAGCAGACGATATCAAGTCGCTGGAAATGGCAACCCTAACAAAGATAATTAAGTATTGGATTTGTGGTTTATATACTACTAAAGCAATGTTTTACCAAATAAGATTATGTTAAGACGTCATCAATCAGCAGTATAAAAGACTGACCGGTAATTTGTTCATTTGATAGTGATCTACAAAAGTATAATACATTAAGAACACATTGGTGGTGAATTAAAAAAAATAATGATATAACTGATTGACTTACGTATCATAGAGTATCCACAGAGCACGAGATTTGCTTAGGACGAAAGTAAAAATATCCTGTCGATGAGGCATGTTCGTCTCGTTTAATTTTGAAACATCCGGGTGCTTATACTGTACCGATATTGACATTTTGACAGCAATTTATGCCGTTGCCAAAAAAGAAAAAAAAAAAAAATCCAACGTCATAATCCAGGAAGTCATGTTTTGACGGGAAATGTTTTAAATTGCAATTTTATCGTGAATTATCGGTGTCATATGACGATATTTAGCCCCTGTAACAGCACTCTTTCAATATGACCATTGCAATTACATAAATTTTACAATCGTCACTTGACAGATAGTTTCGATGTTTCTATGTCCATATCTCATAAATGACAATATTAATACGTTTTCGTAAATTCAGTGTCTTAAACATTTAGGCAGTTTCTGTATTTCTCTTATTTTTCTGTTTTTTCCATCGACTTCGTTGCTTTGGTATACATCTGCGTGTTGACTTATCGGGTATACTATTTAAAATAATGCAAAATTATCAATTCAACATTTGTTGGTCGTCTTTGTTATTTATGGTGTTATGACGTATAACAAAATCGACAAATGACAAAAGACAAATTTAGCTAGATTTGCAATTGCAAGCAATAGCTGATGTCGCCCCTGACAGCCAATTCAAAGATTCCAGCTTGTTCGCAGCATCAAAATCTATCTAGAAATCAGTTTTCGCGGAAATCGGACAAAGTTTAAATTTTACGTATTTGGGCGGCCATCTTGAAAATGGCAGCCATTTTGAAGCAAATTTCCTTTCATACACCATTCCAGATAGTGATCCAACTTTGTACCAAATATGACTGAATTCTGTCCAAGCATGATTGAGAAAATGTAACTTTTTTTTGAAATTGGACGAATTTCGGATTTTTCGTATTTTGGTCGCCATTTTTGAAATGGCGGCGACTTTGAAAAAAAAATTTACTTGCATGCACTCCTCCAGATAATGTTCCAACTTTGTATTAAATATGAATGATTTCTGTCCAGACATCATTGAGATATAAGACGGATAAAAAGAGGTGGAAGAAAGAAAGAACGAAAGAAAGAAAGCGCAATAATAACTAGATTTGCAATTGCAAGCAATAGCTGATGTCGCCCCTGACAGCAAATAAGATGATTCCAGCTTGTTCGCAGCATCAAAATCTACCTAGAAATCAATTTTTGTTGAAAATGAATTAATCATCCAATTCTGAGTACTTTGATTTTCCTGCCTTTTTTGTCGTTTCCATTGCAACCGGTGCAATATTGAAGTCTTGGACATCGGAAACCTTTCCCCCGTGTCCTAAGTGTCTCTTAGTGGTCCAAGTATCAAGTGTGCCAAGTATCAATGAGTTCTGTTGAAGCATCTCAGAGAAAACCCCTGGACAAAAATAGGTGGAAGAAAGAAACAATAATGAATAATAATAATAATAATAAAGAAACAGGCAAAGAACAATATGTCGTCCCGACTACGTCTGGGGCGACATAAAAAAGAAACGGACCAAAACAATATGTTGTCCCGACTACGTCTGCGGCGACATAATCATAATGATAGATCAAGCGTATGAAAATATTATGGTTGAAATTAGTTTTTCATTCCATTTCTGACGGAATAATTGATATCAGACTTTGCAAATCAAACCAAATTCAGTATTTTTCAGCATATTTACCAAGAATATATAGGGAACTGTGAGAAAATGCTTATTATTTAGCTTTCATATGAAATAAATATCAAGATAGATTTTTAATTGTTTTTGGGGATATATCAGAGATATATACTTCAGCTATATGTTGAGCTGAAAAAATCTATATGTCACCGTTTGATTAAGAGATATATTTTATGTAGTTATCGAAATAGACAATATTTACGGGGAAATGGAGCTCATTCGTGGGGGGAGTGCATTTCAATCTATTATGACGTCACAATGAAAAGACCAAATAAAGAATATTCCGGCTTGAAAGTCAAGTCCATTCCGCATCCGACTTGTGTTGCGCAAATACGCCAATCGCATGCACCGTGTATAAGTGTCGATCTACCTTAAGTTGAAAAAGGTAAAGCTTTTTTGTCCTTAGGAACACAAATTTCCCATAGCGGTCTATTGTGATAAAACTTAAGATTGAGTGGGCGGAGTTTGCCGTAAACTTTCAACTGGGGTAAATCTACTTTTTCAGTGTTGTACCAACATTAGGTGTTAAAAGAATCATTAATGATCATGTAGTTAATTGTACAATATGTACATGTTGTATAGTGAACACTTTTCAAAAACAAATAGTTTGTAATTTGCATTCCCAAAGATATCAATAGGAACATTCACCAATCAAACAACTATTGATCGATTAAAAAGATCAACCTGCATTTGGTCTATTGTACCTGTTGATGTTTTGGAATGATCAAATCCTGAATGACAAGTAACTCCCTTAGTCCACCTAAACTTTTCTTACAATACAACATCGTGATGTCGAACGTTAAAATTTCTACGGTGATAACGTTAAGTAATGGGTAACATACCACTGTTTCAATTGCCTTTTTGTCAGCAGCAGACCATTTGCAAGGAAGTCTCTGTATCGAATATGATCTTGTAACGTAATCTGTAAATCGGATTTTGTATCGTCATCTATGATTCTGACTTTGTAATGTCATTTGTAATTCTGACTTTGTTACGTCATCTGTGATTTTGATTTTGGAAGTCATCTATAAATCAGATCTTTTAACGTTATAAAATCTGTAATTTGAATTTATAAAATCAAATGTAATTCTGATGTTGTAACGTCATCAGTAATTCTGTTCTCGTAACGTTATCTGTGATTCTGATCTTGTAAAGTCATCTTTTAATCTGATCTCGTGACATCATCTAAAATTCTGATGTTTTAATGTCGCCTATAATTCTGATATTGTAGCGTCATATATAATTCTGAGCTTGTAACGTCATCTGTAATTCTAATCTTGTCACGTAATCTTTTTTTCTTATCTTATTTGGTACCTTCATCTGTAATCCGACCTTCATTTCTAATTCTAATCTGTAATACTGATCTCTGATTCTGATCTCGTTCCGTCATCTGTAATTCTGGCCTTCTAAAGTCATCTGTAATTCTGATCTTGTAGTGTCATCTGTAAATCTAATCTTGTAACGTCATCTATAATTCTGATGTAATAACGATTTCTGTAATTCTGATCTTGTAAAGTCATCTTTTATTCTGATCCCGTGACATCATCTATAATTCTGATGTTTTAAAATCGCCTATAATTCTGATATTGTAGCGTCATATATAATTCTGAGCTTGTAACGTCATCTGTAATTCTAATCTTGTCACGTAATCTTTTTTCTTATCTTATTTGGTACCTTCATCTGTAATCCGACCTTCATTTGTAATTCTAATCTGTAATACTGATCTCTGATTCTGATCTTGTTCCGTCATCTGTAATTCTGGCCTTCTAAAGTCATCTGTAATTCTGATCTTGAAGTGTCATCTGTAAATCTAATCTTGTAACGTCATCTATAATTCTGATGTTATAACGTTTTCTGTAATTCTGATCCTTTAATGTCATCTGCAATTATGACCTTGAAACGCCATCTGTAATCTTGTAACGTCGTCTGTAATTCTGAGCTTGTAACATCATCTGTAATACGGATGTTGTAGTGTCATCAATAAATATGATATGGTAACGTCATCTGTAATTTTGACCTTGTAACGTCTTCTGTAATTCTGATCTTGTTACGTCATCTGTGATTCTACTTTTGTTACGTCATCTGTAATATTGATGTTTTAATGTCATCTGTAATTTTGAATTTATTATGTCATCTGTAATTCTGATCTTGATATGTGATCTGTAAATCTGGCTTTGTAACGTCATTTGCAATTCTGATTTTGTAATGTCATCTCTAATACTGATGTAACGTCATCTGTAATTCTGATCAAGAAACTTCATTTGTAATTCTTCCGTAAACGGTGGGAGACGACCCATGTGAGACCGATGCACGCGACCTCATTTTACACCGGTAAATAACCAACCAGACGTGTTGATTTTTGTGATACAACAATCGTAACCATGACTAAACGTCATTAAAAACCTGACGTCATAATATAAGGTACACTCAAATGGCGACAACGTTGTTCAGACAGTTAAGGTTTCCAGACATTTCTTTTCGCTTTTTACGGAAGAAATGGGTACTTGCGTAAAGACTACCATCGCAAGTTAATAAAATATAGTTAAAGTGACAACAGATCGATGACTCAGGTAATTTGATCGGTATTTATTTAAGGTTTCCAGACATTTCTTTTCGCTTTTTACGGAAGAAATAGATACTTGCGTAAGATCAAAATTAAAGATCGGGATATCTTTCACTCGTGTAAGAAATTCTACGTCCTTTCCTCTCGTTTTGATACGCTCAAGTCGAGAAAAGACGAAATTTCTTACACTCGTGAAAGATATACCGATCTTTAATCTGATCTCATGCAAGATCCTAATATTCTTACCTTGTAACGTCATCTATAATTCTGATCTTGACACGTCATCAGTAACGTATTCTGTTATTATGATTTTGAAACATCAACTGTAATCCTAACCCTGTACCGTCTTCTGTAATTCTGATCATTAAATACCTGTTATGAGCATTTCTTTTGTTATTGAAGACACTATAATTCTTGTAAATGCCTTGGACTATTCCATCTTTCTTTTGTCTTTCCATTGATTCTCTCGATTTTGAAGCACTTTAACTGATAATTTACCTCAAATTATTTACTTACCCATAATTATTTATCTCATTAATTTTTATGCATGTTCATTCACATATATGCTAACTTTGACCTTCTGTTATGTTTCACCTAAATATTAGATGAAGTTTAAGTTTCATGTGGAAAAATTTCCCCGGTCGAAGGATCGAACCTGCGCTACCTTTCTGTAATATCAAGGAGATCAAACGACCTTCATAAACTGCCGCGACTACCATCGCAAGTTAATAAAATATAGTTAAAGTGACAACAGATCGATAACTTAGGTAATTTGATCGCTATTTATATAATAAAAGTAAACAAATAATTGACACAAGATCATTATAAAAGACAACTTTTCCGCATGTAGAACAAAAAATACACTTATTAACTATTTGATGGATATAGCCTTAACAAAGTGATGAATATACTTGAGTAGATGATTCTATTTTGATGGTGGGATGTCAGTATTCATTTTGTCACATATAAAATTCTGTATATCAAATAAATTGCACGGTCTTTAAGTTAGTAAAGTATGTTTCAGAGTAATTAATTGAAATAAAGTGCTTCGTAAGAAAGGGGTGATTAAAATGCCTTCGCGGTGAGCGCTCAGGCATCTTAACCACCTCTTTTCTTACGAAGCACTTTAATTCAATTAATTACTCTGATATAACTTAAACTTCATGTGTATTACAGTATGACGATTACAGTATCCATGTGTATTTGCTTCATGTTTCATGAACTTCATGTAAAGGTACTCTTCCTGATAAGTTGGATTTTTTTCTAGTTTGATTTTTACTGCGATTCTCTTTGTGTATTTATTTTTTAGTCATTCATCACAAATAGGGGAGGGTTTGGATACAAGAAAACGATTTTAACTCCACCGCAATTTTTGCGCCTGTCGCAAAATCAGGAAATGTTGCTCATTGGCTTGGTTTGGGTTGTTTCCATTGATTTATTCTTTTTTTTTACTTTTTGGGGCCATTTAGGGCTTGCTATATGGTGTGAGGTTCCTCACTGTGTTGAAGACCGTAAGGTGACCCCTAGATGCTTTGTTTTGGGTCGTTTTAACCTGGAGGTGGGATGTTGACCCCTTGAAATTTACCCCATTTCCTTTCTTTTTCATGTAAATAACTAAATACCGAAGTTACTGTTAATTTAAATTCTGCATATGCGCATTTCGACAACTTATGTCTCTTCAGAGCAGATAAAATCTTAACGTTTGAAAAAACCATAAACTCAAAGATGTTAAAAACTGAGAGAGAACAAATATCCAATATGATCTAAATGTAAAGCCAAAATCAGCTAAGGACAGAGCTTTGCATGAGGGAGATAATCCTTAGTTTTCAACAAAATTACTAAAATTTAGATATTGCAATGTTCCAAATAGAATCGGCTTTCGGGTAAAGTTATTTTGATCAATAAATATCAGTCCCTTGTAGAAAAATTTGAAGTTTCGGTCCGAACTGTGATTCAAGAGTCATTTTTTCCTGTGTACAGGGTGAGCACGTCTTTTCACTGTCTACAACCTTCCAATAGGGTTTGTAAGTCTCGTTGAATTTTGGAACTTCCGGGTACAAAATTTGTACCCGGAAGTTGCGTTTTAACAGTACAATATGACGTTTGAAGCAAAAATTTTGGACGTCATAATCCGGCAACGTCTTATTTTGGCGGGAAATGTTTTCAAATTTGAATTTTATCGTGAATTCTCGGTGTCACATGACGAGACTTACAGACCCTATATCAATTGCATTGAAGTAGCTACCGGTCACTACAACAATAGAAAGGGAGGTTTTACGCGCCATAAAACTTGGGGCTACCAAGTCAGGAACATAGGGTCTGTAAGTCTCGTACAATTTTGGAACTTCCGGCTACATAATCTGTATCCTGATATTTTAAAGACCAAACAGTTCCTCTTATATCTTATACATATACAAAACTAATTGCAACTAACATCTTCAATCACAAACAGGTATTGCGGGGTGTCCAAATTGATGACTTCAAATCAAAACCACCTGATTGTTCTTGTCTCTCTTCCCCATTTATATACGTTCCTGCTGATCACGTTATTACAGGGGACCTCAACATCGTAAACAATGAGAAACTACGTGATCTCTTCACAAAAGGTCCAAAATATCGTGAACCCCAACCCATCAATTGGAAACATAACTTTAAAATATTGCTGGACGCAGGTGAGGAATACGCCAAACAATGGGCTAAGAGAGAGAAGGAAAAAGTTGAAACACTGTCCGACTGGATCAGGTCCATAAAGTTATTGATTGTAGCTCGAATGAGGCGCCTAAAGACAACCATGAGCCCCAATTTAAAAAGCATATTCGATGATTCCGAGGTAGAAAAAAACATTCTCCTTCCTTCATGACAATTATGTCATCGTACCAGCTGACAAGGCCCAAAACAACATCACATTTATCTGCAAAAGACATTACATTGACTGCTTAATAAAGGAGATGGGCATTGACAATTCATTTGGCAACCCCACATAAAAACTCTCCACCATACCAAGGGAGGACATACTAAACAATCACAAATCAGTATTGTCTTCCTTTGGTATCAGTTTGAGTGAAGAGAACAACAACCTGCCTTGTATCTACTGGGTACCTAATTAATGCCCTTACAAACAGAGATACATTGCTGGATCTAGCAAATGCACAACAAAACCCCTTTCTAAGCTCCTCACTTCATTACTTACTGCAGTCAAAGATGGCCTCAAGATATAAAGTGATAAAGTATACTCAACAAGTGGAGTGAATCAGATGTGGATTCTCAAAAACTCAAAAGATTTATTTGAATATCTATCGTCAAATGAACTCAACTACTGCAACAGTGTGAAAACATTTTATTCTTCTACTCTCTATACTACTCTTCCACACGATAAGCTTAAGTCAGTACTCCGGGATTTAATCCATCAGTCTGTAATGAAAAGGATGAAAGAAGATATTCATTTTAGTGATATGTATAGATGGGGCATATTTTGTGAAACATCACACTGATTCACACAAAAAGTATAAAGAGGAGCAGACAATGGGGATACCTATGGGGACTAATTGTGCGCCACTTTTAGCAGATTTGTTTCTTTATTCGTATGAAGCCAGGTTCATACAAGGGATATTTCAGAAAAAAAGACAATAAGCTAGCCAAATCCTTTAATTTCAGTTTCCGTTATGTAGATGATATTCTTTCATTGAACAATCCTCAATTCAAGGATAACCTTCATCTTATATACCCAAATGAACTTAAAATTAAAGAGACCACTGATACACCATCATCAGCATCATACCTGGACCTATACCTCTACATTGACAGCTCTGGACGCCTGAAAACAAAACTTTACGACAAGCGTGATGATTTCGACTTTCCAATAGTGAACTTCCCGTTTTTGAGCAGTAATATTCCCACTTCTCCGGCATATGGAGTGTACATTTCACAACTCATTCGCTATTGCCGTGCCTGTAGTTTGTACAGCGAATTTGTCAACAGAGCGAAATTACTGTCTCAAAAACTTATACATCAAGGGTATGTTCAGTCACTGTTGCAATTGTCACTTCAGAAGTTTTACGGTCGTCACCACGATTTGACAGACCATTACTATATTTCGGTTTCACAAATGAGAACAGATATCTTTGGGTAGATCAAGAGGTTGTTACCGAACTGACTAACACCGACTGTGACAAAACCGGACTTTTCACTGGCAGTGTGACGGGTGCCACGCGTGGAGCAGATCATGCTTCCCTTCCGGAGCGCCTGATGATACCTCAGTTTTTATAGGGGTTAAAACTGCTAGTGCTATAGTTTTGTGACGTTCTTGTTCTTTTTTGTTTATTTGTTTTGTCTTTGTCATACTGTCTCAATTCGTGTTGCTGTGAATTGCCGTGATTTTGGATTTATGATTTTAGAATTTCCCCTTTCCTCGTTCTTGCTTCGGTATTCGTTTGCCGATGTACTGTACCCGGAAGGTGCATTTTTAACAAAAACATATGACGTTTCAAGCAAAAAATTTAGACGTAATAATCCTGCAACGTCATATTTTGGTGGGAAACGTTTTCAAATTGCAATTTTATCGTGATTTCTCGGTGTCACATGACGAGACTTACAGACCCTATTGCGGCTGACAATTTTACAACTAGTGTGCGCCTACTTTGTCTTCTTGCCCTTTGCATTTCGACTCTTTACAATTCTTTTAGGTAATTTTGTTAAATCCCTCACTCGCACATTGCCATAAAATGTTTGTATGATTTACTTAAACCAATTTGTACATAAGATAATTATAGCATTTAGACTTGTATAGAGTTACAGCCAACATAAGATTCATACATGTAAGAGGCCAATGATTGTACAAGCAGATACTGCACTCTTAAAAGTCTAATGATGGTTTGAAGAAAATGCAATTTATTATTGGCTTAATATTTTTCATTCTTACATATTCGCATGTCGTGACAAAAGTGGTATCGTACAAAGTTACATAATATCTCGTATTTTTATGATGTTTGATTGCTTAATTGTATGTCGGAATTCATTTAGAGGAAACTAATTATAGTTGGATATTGATATATTCTTACTTTCATCTCTTTGAGGAACCAAAGTCAATTAAGAAATGCTATAAAATATTCAAACTTTTATGAAAATGCATTCTCAGACAAGAAAATAGTCACGTCTGCAACGAGTTCTCACGAGAGTAATTGGATGAAACAGGAAATAGTTAACACGCAAATATGAGAAAGAGAACAAAGCAGTTAAGCTGTAAACTATAAACAGAAATTTTAAAGTATTTTCATCTAAATTCAAATATAATGAATACCTATGTCTTCAGTTTCAGTTTCTTTCTTTCTCAATAATCCTCTTGACAACAGTACAGAGACAACTTTAGCTGTCAACAAAAACGAAAGAAGCAAGCAATACAATGATCCGTTTATTCGCATGAAATGTGGGTCTTGATTTGACTGTGCCCATGCTTCCATTGCAAATTAAAGGGCGACTAGTGAATACTTAGCAAGATTTATAAAAAGCTAAAAGACAACAAATAATCCAAAGGATTTAAAATAAAAGAAAAGTTAAACTAAGGACAGATGATTGCATTAGGGAGGTACTCCTTAGTTTTCAACAAAATTTTCTAATTTAGATATGGTTAGTTTCCAGATAAAATAGGTTTTCGCTCCAGCACCGAAGAACTAGACTACTGGATTGATGAATATCCTCGAGGACTAACTATCGACCAGATGTAATAAATAACAAAATATCGAATATATACTGTTTATTTAGCTTCTGCATTTGGCAATAGGCTCTGTAAGTCTCGTCATGTGACCTCCGAGAATATACGTGAAACGTTGTTACCGGGTACATTGTGCCTATGTAGTACTATGAGAAATTGTTGGATTTTTGGTTCACAGCTCAAATTAAGAGTCGGATTCGTTTTGCCTCAACCAGAATATTTTATCCTTCAAGAATTATACACTTTATAACCTTAACCTAGACTGAAATTAAACAAAATGACGCATTCTCTATGTAACTTCAAATGAAGTTTGTCCCGGAAGTGAGGAAGTCGGATGACGGTTTCAGTGCATTATATATTAGAATTCCGGACTTTGAAAGTGAAAGTAGAACGAGACTTACAGACCCTATTTCAACGACAAAATTAAAGTAAAATATCTAGTATGCAGATCTGCAGAATGACGAAATTATATCACGAATACTTCTTAAATTTAATTACTTTTGGTACAAATTATAGTGTTGGAGTTCCTTTATAATTCTCTATCAGCTTTTATTATTTACAGACATTTTTAGATAAAGTTCATATTCTGAATGCTTATGTTGCATTTCGTTATAACTTGCCTCATATAATCGTACCATTTCTGATTCCAGTCCCAAAAACTCTGAGGAAAAATAAATTATCTAGGGGAACATGCGACGTATCCAGATGTTTGCAATCATAAGACGTTACAAAAATTACATTGACTGGGAAAGACTTTGTAATTTTTCTCTGAACAATTGTCGTTTTACTTTGCATATTTTTAGCACCAAATCAAGAGACATGACAGTTATAAGTATAATCAATTCATTTTCTAGAATTCATTTACTTACTTTCCTATAAAAAAATGATAATAATAAAATATCGAAAATTAAGATTTGTACCTTTATAATTTTTTATTACCTTAAAGAATGTTGTAAACGACACTTTGAGTATATACACACCAATATCACAGCTTTTTGGATGTTTAAATGGGATATCGCTTTGAGAGAAACTTTATATACTATAAACAATAACTTAAGTTTTCTGGTATTTATTATATTTATTACAAATGGACCAATACATTATCTCTGATGTTGGACTGTTAGTCAACGATGGTATTCACCAACCAAGTAGTCAGTTGCTTTCCATTTAGATCCTGTTTAAGTATTAATAGCACATAATTTGATACTTGATCCTTGATACTGGATTTGGCCACCCATTTCGATATTTTTGGTTGAGTACTTCTTATTTGACTACTTTGACTAATTTTGGACTATGGCTTTCCTTACTATTCGATTCTTTTGCTGATGACGAGAGGTAACTCCTTGAAACACGTGTACAGCATAACGTAATTTAATGTTTTTTATGCAACTTGGATATTTTTGTATATTAGACGGTGAAAAATGCAGTTTACAGGCGGAACCTGTAGACGGATATTTTCTACCGTCAAATCAAGGTTGACGCCCCATGACAAAAATAATGTAATGTTACCGGTATTGCGATTCTGATGCATTCTGACAACTTCATTAATTTCGTATTTGTATTAAAGTAGTTCTAAATGGACACGGTGCCAGACCAGTGTAACTGACGGTAATTTTTGACCAATCAAATGATATCTTAAATACACGTTGCATTAGAATCCTTATTTGTTGTCAATCAGGTTTTATACAAACGTCAGTTTTTGGTATTCTAAATGTTTTGATTTTATTTGCACTGCGGAGAAATGTTAGATATGCAGAGCTAAATGATCTTCGATAGCTCTGAAAATATTAATGTCCAAAATACTGAAAGGGTTCAAAATTAGCAAACGATAATTGATAAGAATATGCAGCATATGTCCTGAACATTATGAGTTACGGAATATCTTTGTTATATTGGTTTTGAAGTGAAATGAACATTAAGCAGTATCTCGCCTAGACAGAAAACGTCTGCTAACATACATTTCATTCAATTAAAGTAAGAATAGTTTGATTAATATTGTCAATTTCATACAAAGCAAGACCTTGGAAAACTAATAATCAAAACAATTATTTTTTTTTATTAATTTTGGATGATATTTATTTACCAAATAATATTCGATCGTTGATTGATGAAATTCCCCACTTTGTTTTAATTTGTTTAACTGAAGTGTCGTTTAAATAAACTTAAAATATCAGTTTCTTTTGAAAAAGATCGAAATTTTATTCATTATACACTGTTTTTAGATTTGTTATAGCATACTTATATATGGAATCAATTTAGGGATATTATTAGTCAATTTTTGATGCAGTTGCATCAGCAATAAAGTAACATTTAATCATTTACATACTTTACGGACTGAAGACAATGTTATCCAATCCAAGCTTACCAGTATGTATGAGAAGGACGAGATAGTTGAGTCGGAGGCTCCATCTTCGCCAGCCAAGATGAGAGGAGCGAATCGTAACCCTTGGCTGGCGAAGATGCGGATGCTCAAAAAGGTATTTATTGTGCATATCATTTCCCGAGTTTAACACTGCACCATGTAACCCCCCTTTCAAAGAAAAAAAATTACTTCAATGCATAATTTTATCAACCTTTAACCAAGGCAAGGGTTTGGTGGGCGCATGAATGCCTTCTTGAGCCTCCGGCTCAACTATAAGATTTTGTCCCATCCTTCAAATCCCTACGGATATGACTGGAAGAGATAACATATTCTAACATTTTTGCTTTAGGTCTCGAAGGTATTAATTGACAAAGAGTTGACACAGACCACTAAAAAATCCACATAAGGGAAAGAAAAGTACAAGCTATTGAATGTATACAAAATAAAATACATTAAAATTAACATTCATTATCATAAAATGCAAAATTTTCCACTAAGCAATTGAAAATTAGTATGAAAAAAGTATCTAAGGGTCAACGTACGGTCCTCGACACAATCAGGAACCTCACACCATATAGTAAGCCCCAAATTGCCCCCAAAAAGTAAAAAAAAGTGAATAAATCAATGGAAACAAACCACATCAAAAAACCCGCATATCAAGAAACTAAAATTTTATAAGAAGACAAGGTCACGCCAATGACCAACATATTCCTGACTTGGGACAGGCGCAAAAATTGCGGTAGGGTTAATTTCGTTTTCTTGGATCCACCCCCCTATTTGTGGTAAATGGCTAAAAAATAAATTTGAACATTTTCTTTTTTGAACATATGATGTTCTTTTCAAATATTTTTGTAAAGTGGTAAAACACACAAAAAAACTGGTTTATTATATTTATAAATTATACAAAATAACCCTTTTCTGGTCTGGATGTTTTAAGGACACTTTGAAAAATAACTTTATCAGCATAAATACTCATGCATTTTAAGGTGTAACACAACTAATTCCGTCTCCTATAGCCTCCCATGTTAAATTGCACATGTTTCTGCATTCGTAGAATTTGTATCTGAAGTTCAAACAAAATGACACATGTCTCATCTGAAAGACACATCTTTCGGTAAACTCTTATGAAAAAATGAACCAACCTTAACTGTGATATAAGAGAAAACTGGTTCCCGGAAGGTCACAACCTAGGGATAGGTACTTCCTGTCTGTGTTTTTACGGGAAAAATACCTCCGCTTTCAACTTTGATAAAATCTTCAATTTTCAACGAAATGGTATAAATTTAGGCGGAAAAGAATCTCTATTGAATGCTTTCTCAATTTAATTCATAATGACTAGTCAACCTAATTCTTAATCTACGACACTATTAACACTTCCTTGGAACTATGTTGTCTCAAATAAGGACTATATTCACATATGTGCCTGACTGGGTTCCGAATTAGTTGTGTTACACGTACCTATAATCTAATGAAGCTCTAGGAGCTCTTGTTAAAGCTATTAAAGTAATGAACATACTTAACATTTTTTAAAGTAATTTTTTTCACATGCATTAGCTTAGCAATAAATAAAAGCAAAAACTTTAGAAACACCACATGTACTTTTATATTTTGGAATAGGAGGTTTAATATCATAAACCCTTTTAAAAGTCTAGGGATAAAAACGGGTTTGAAGCCTACTTAATTTAACATTGGAAATTTTTAACGTTTAGACTAGCATTGGCTCATGTGTTTAAGTAATGAATAAGACACACGGAGTCTAACGCCGGGGTCTAACAAGATATGATAAAACATTTACTACATCAACTGCAAACAGTCTGTACCTATTAATCTTTCATTCATTACACCAAAGTGTGCACTTTTTCCTTACAGAGTTCATACAGTTGGTTATTTGCGTCTCTCAAGGAGGATGTGATGATGATGGCATTGAATTTAGAAATTCCTTTATTCTGAAATCTTGACCTGATACACAACAGGCGATAAGTATAAGTTTTTTTTATAAGCGGGTGTTCCTCTTCCGTATGTGGCACCAGTTACAAGTCTTTGTGTCCTGGTAGTCTTACAGGAATAGAAATCAAAGCCTATTGACTGAATTCAATGACAAAAATCGTCATTTATATTCTCCGCCAATTTACTGATTTGACTAATACACTTATCCCTATGTTCAGATAAATACTTCAACTTAGAACTTAAAATATTCTTGACAATTTATATATGATTTATATGATTTTTGAGCACGTAACCTCGCTACTGGAAAAATAATGACAACTGTAGTGTGGTCTCTGTTTGATACCATGTTAGGGGTAACGTGATATACAGGTCTTGATATATGACCAGTTTTTGATCCTTTGAAGAGTTCACTACCTGTAACCCTGTACAGCAGAAAATGATTTTTCCTGATTTTCACTGATCATGTACTGATTATCTCACTTATCTACAATAATTAGCTTATAAACAGCTTGAAATAATGAATTTGATACAGATCATTTAGCAAGTCTGGACAATGGTCATTAGTAAAGCTTTTGAATGTATGGGATTGTCAATAGGATTGCATCATGACCTTGTGTAGCTCAATTTCCTGGTTGTGTGTGTTTTTAAGTTTGCTGAACAATGCAAGATTATTATTAATATTTTGAAACAGTTTAATTATGGTTCATATGTTTATAATTTACTCTGTTGTGTAATTTTTTGTATAATTTGAATTTGTAACCATTCAAAAATAAGTTATTTTGATTTGGCTCTGGTGTACAGATTGTCCCTGATCGTCTTCTGGTCTGTACTGATTGTCCCCGACTCCTGTACAGATTTTCCCTGATTTTAACAAAATATAATATGTCAATTTAGGTTCATGTCAAGCTTAAGAATAAAGAAATACTGCGATTTTCTGTAATGGTTGTACTTCACTTCGCACCAGTATTACTTATAAGGAGTATTCAAATGTTGCCATCTAGTTTTCTATCAAAATTATTTGTACATATATCCTGTTATTAGCTTAGACGAATGTTAGGGCTCCCTTGAACCTACTATGAGGTAAAATTGTTTACTTGTATATATAAGATGATTTAAGGTGATGATGAACTATATAGGAGCCTCTCAAGAGTCTGTACCACTCACCTGGACCATTTCTTATATTGACTATCCAATAAATTCAGCTGTTTCAGGGGTGCAGACATGTTGGACACATCATTTTTTTCCATTTCAATGTTTATAAACCTCAATGTTTATAGAGTCCAATATTATTATGTTCTACTGGCGGATATCTTGCAGACCTGAGTTTTGAAGAGGACCATCTGAAAACCTTTTTTACTAAGCCGGGTTTAAAGTTGCCAAGTACTTTAAGAAAAGATGAGTTTCATATATGTTCAAATGTTCATATGTTCCTCACTGGCAGCCATCTTGGAAGGAGTGCAGACATGTTGGACACATAATTTTTTCGAAGGGACACAAGGAGTATTGTCGCAAAGTTTTGTTACAACCGTACAACCAATTGTTTCGGAGGAAAAAAATGTGAATATATTCCCATAAGTTACAATAATAAGCTTTGTTCTCAATTGGCGGCCATCATGGATGAGGTGAAAACTTGCTTAATATCTTTTTGGAAAGGAAAAATCGTTTCACCTTTTCACCTTTGCATACAGATTTGATATAGCTGGTCAAATGGTTTCAATGAACTGTTTTTGCTATAGGTTTCAATGGTTAACTGTATTCCCCGCAGATGGCCATTTTGGATAGAGTATTGACCTTCTGGACATATTTTTAAGGAACCACTCAAGGACTATTGTTACAGTGTTTGTTGCCAACTACCAGTGTCGTTTCAGAAAAGAAAACCATTGAAATGTGTGTGAACAAGGTGTAATGTTAAACAATGTTTCCTGCTGTTTTCTGTAGACCAATACTAAACAAGCATAGAAAAATCTTGGCAGGAGAAACATTTAGAAGTTGCCACTTTTCTGCAAATAGACAATAATCATATAGAAAACTGTCAGCACCTTTTACCGAAAAAATATTCAAATACCAAATCAGTGAAAATCAGAACTGACATTGTGTCTTTCAGGGACAATCAGTACACTGATCTGGGACAATCAGTACACTGCTTCAAATAGAGAAAATATGTTTCAAAAACATTCTTTCCTATTTTATTTGTACAAATGATAACTGATTGTTTTAGTAATTGTTAATACTTATATTATACTTATATTATTACTTATAATACTTATCTTATTACTTATACTTATAGAAGCAAAATAAAAAAAATATCATAAATTGCTTAAATAAAGCATTTTATACAATAAATCACTTGATTCATTGCACCAGCTTCCTATATCCACCCATTTTACTGGTTTTGGGGATTCACAACATGTTGTTAATAATGTACACAGGAAATATATTTAATTTGAAAAGATATGTTTCATAATAATTGTTACTGCTTATCATTAATTCATATATAATTACATTTTTGGTAGAAACTTCGGAGTAATCAGGGAAAATCAGTATTAAAATCAGGGAAAATCAGTACAAAAATCAGGGAAAATCATTTTCTGCTGTACACGGTTACAGGTAGTGGAGTTTGTTACATGCAACTCGTCGCACTCGGGAAATTATAAAACAATGTGTGTACAATAAACACCCCCGAGACCGACAGCGAACCTCATTGGAATACCGTGAAATGTTTACCAAGTAATTTGCATTATTTCTTATGCAAAACAATCTAATACGATTCACCAATTTATGTGCAATCTACTATCAAGACGTCCTTATTTCATCAAAATAACCTATATAAATACAGTATGGGTGATCGGAACTCAAAACGACTGTACGACATTATACATGTCCAGCTTATGACACCTCGATGACTTAAAAAACTGCAATTATCTTTACAAGACATAACATATGCTATTTTTGCAATTTCATTTTTACCAATTTAATACGGTATAAACAGGTTTCTGTCAAATTACCAGTGATAACTGCTCAGCTAATTGATCATGATTTAAAGTCCAAATATGAGAGGGTGCAAGCAGGATAACAGTCTTTAAATTTCTCCAAACATGACATTTAACCAGCTGAAAATGGAAAAAAAAAAAAAAAAACCACATTAACAGAAAAAAAGTCTTGCCCCTCTCATCAAAAGTAAACAGTGCTTTTTATTTCCCTTGAACAGTTAACACAAAGTAAAAATTTAACACCACAGAAAACAGTAAACGGCCCAAAGACAGTAAACAACTGATTTCTTTCACCAAAAACACTTAACTATCAGCTGAAAGTACCCAAAACATTTTAAAAGGAAAGGTCTTTCCCACCCTCAAATATTTAACAAAACTTATTTTTATTCAATATGTAGTTTAATGATAACACTTCCCCAATACTGTATTTTCTGTAATTATGGGTACAAATACAAATTTCCTTAACTGATCTTGTTATATTGAATCGGACGTGCTATAGAATCAAAATATACGTGATGGTATCGGTTTTTGGTAATAACATATTCATTTCAAGAACGCCCCCCTTAAAAACAGAATGTAGTTCATTTAGGAGTAGGTACTTACAGAATGGTATTACTCGACTATTAAAATTGTTATGTAATTTTGCGGCCGGTAATTTCCTTATTAATCCCTAAACTTGGCTCATTTCCTTCAAGATTTCAACAACTTGATATTAAATGCGTATCCATTACTATCTCTTTCCCTATTATTTTAATTGTGCCAGTTAATCTTCCTTTTAGCAGTGGCGATACTGTGGCTATTCATCTTAATACCTAGAATAATTTGGAGAGGTAGACAAATTCTGTCACAAAATTTGGGAAAACGCTTTCTGCCTTTTTTTTCGATTAAATCAAATTCCTTGGCATCCTCTTACAAATCTATATTTTCCAGTGGCAGTCAAAACTGGTTGAACCAGTTGTCCCAAGCACCTTTATTTCTGAAATAACTTTTCAATCAATCAATCAATAAATCAATAAATAAATAAATAAATAAATAAATCAATCAATCAATCAATCAATCAATCAACCAAAACTGTTTGCTGTGAATTCCTGGAAAGCTGTCATAATATAATTAAGACACAACTGAATCACGATAGTTCAGCTTAACGTTCAATACAAAAATAAAACGTATATTTATGTCATCCAAGACGTTTATTATGTCACCCCAGACTTTGTCGGGATGACATGTTGTTATTCTACGTTTCTTCTTCTCTATTCTTCTTATTATTTTTTTCTTCTTCCAATAATTTTTGTCCGAGCGATTATTTTTAAGTGGCTGGACAATTGATTTCAAACTTTGCATAAAGTTGGAACACCATCTGAAGTTATATGCTGTACGTTTAAAATTTTCAAAATGGCCGCCATTTCCAAGATGGCCGCCAAAATACGTCAAAATTTTCAACGTTGTTGGATTTCAACGAAAATTCATTTCTAGGTAGAGTTTGACGCTGCGAATGAGATGGGATCGTCGAACTTGTGGTCTGGGGTGACATCGGCTATTGCTTGCAATTGCAAATCTAGTTCTAATTATTATTCTTCTTCTTCCAATGAATTTTGTCCGAGCGATTATTTTGAAATGGCTGAATGGAAATTATTTCAAACTTTGCATTAAGTTGGAACACCATCTGAAGTTATATGCTGTGCGTTTAATTTTTTCAAAATGGCTGCCATTTCAAAGATGGTCGCCAAAAACCGTCAAAATTTCAATTTTGTCGGATTTCAACAAAAATTGATTTTCAGGTAGATTTTGAGGTTGAGATGAGAAGGAATCATCGACTTAGTTTTCTGGGGTGACATCAATTTTCAAACATCTTTGAGTTTATGGTCTTCCAAACGTTTAGATTTTATCTGCACTGATGAGACATAAGTTGTCAAAATCCGCATATGCAGAAAGTAAATTCAAAGTGACTTCGGTATTTAGTTATTTGTTACCACTGGGTCGATGCCACTGCTGGTGGACTGTTAGTCCCCGAGGGTATTCACCAGCCCAGTAGTCAGTACTTCGGTGCTGACCCGAAAGCCGATTATTTTTGAAACCTTCCAATATCTAAAATTTTGTAAAATTTATTGAAAACTAAAACTCATGCAAAGCTCTGTCCTCAGCTGATTTTGGGCTTTAAATCTAGATCATTTTGGTTATTTGTTCTCTATCAGTTTTCAAACATCTTTGAGTTTATGGTCTTCCAAACGTTTAGATTTTATCTGCTCTGATGAGACATAAGTTGTCGAAATGCGCATATGCAGAAAGTAAATTCAAAGTGACTTCGGTATTTAGTTATTTATTGCTTGCAATTGCAAATCCAGTCTGAATTGATATTTAATACTATGTCAATTAGACTGGTTATTCTTATTTAAATTCGATTAAAATATTACGTAACAAATATATTGTCGATTTCATTTTTTTACTGAAACTTAATCTATGAAATTGATAGCTGGTTATGAATAGTGCATTTGATCAAGTTTAAAACAATTAAACTATTTTAGAATTCAATCTTTGACATTTATTTGCTTTTATTGTATTTAACCTAGAATTAACTCAGCCGGATTAACAGGTACAAGTGCGCAAATATTAACAATACAAAAAATGTACATTTTTCCTTTGCGCACTACTATGTTTTAAGAGAATATTGCGATTAAATGGTACATATTTCCTTTAGAAAACGGTTTTCAGATTTTGAAAGTAGAAAGATCAAATATCAATTTCAGCAGAAAAAAACAATATGGCCATGCGGCGGAGATTGCCCTAATTTGCACTTTTGATAGCAGCTTTACAATTCCGCATAAAAATGGAGAAATAATTTTCCCCTCATCTACACTTCATTTCAGCCAAATATTCAGAAATTACTGGGCTGAAAAATGCTAACTTTTTATTTAATTCGTAGGTATTTGGTGAAGCATTCAAATAATGACCATTTCTAAAAACATATTGCCCATTCAGTGACATCAAAGAATATATTACTGATGAATATTTACTTCCGGTGTACGAATATTTGCGCCATTGATGGATAACAAATATCTGGAACGTATGATATTATTCAAGAATCAGTGGCGGATTTAGGGGGTAGGCCCGGGTGGGCTCGGGCCCCCCCTTAGGTCGGAAAATATTAAAAATTCCTAGAGGTTTTTTAAAAAAATTGGGTTCCGGCCCCCCGCCCCCCCCTTAGAAAAAAATATTGGTCCCCCCCCTTAGCAGAAAGTCTGGATCCGCCACTGAGAATTTATAACAAAGTGAAAAAAATAAAACTTATTCAGTAGAATTCGGAAGGGACGTGTTCACGAAGAGATAAGAAGTTTGATAAAGAGAGATAATCACAAGAAATTAATATAGATTGTTTTACTATTTAGACATATCGTACCAAGTGTAAACATCCCCGAAGTTTGATTGAAGTTTAAAAGAATATTTCTTTTCAGATTTAGCTGAAAATGCCTGCCGTTTTGAGGAGCAAATTTATACAGATTTGATTTGCGTTATAGATTTCGGCTCTTGACAATTCAGTTCGGTAATTTTGTTATTACCCTCAAAGTAAAAATGAGTATTTTGATTTTTTAAAGAACAAAACAAATTATTCATAGACGAGACACTAGAAAAGCTGAAATTCTTGGTCCGGATACTTTAAGTGAAGCACACCAAATTGTTCTTAAAATTATAGAAGGTCCAAAACTAGTGACGCAAGGATCTGGAAAAGGGGGGAGTATTAAACAACGGCAGTAGAATACCGAAGGAACAAAGAAATAGGATTACATAAATCAAAGTCCAAGGACAAGGCAACAGTAAGAACACCAGAGAACAGAAGACCAAAAACGCTACACAACCACAAAACGCAAACATTACAAATACAACGATAACAACTAAAGCACTAACAGTGTGAACTATCAAAAAGAGTGACATCAGGTGCTCCGGAAGGGTAAGCATGTCCTGCTCCGTCACACTGTCAGTGGGTCAATCCAGGGTGAAGTCAGAATCGGTAATTTAAAATCCGGGAAGACACCGATATTTCTTTTCAACTTATGATGTCGTGGTGAGGGCCATAGAATTTCTGAAAATACGAAAGTAACAACGGTTGAACATAGCCCTGACTCAGCAATTTTTGTGACAGTGCTTTTGTTCTTCCCACAAAGTCATTATCTGAACAACAAGCTCTTCAGTAACGAATTAATTGTGAAATATACACTCGAAATGCAGATGAAGTAAGTAAATTGCAGCTAAGAAAGGGAAAGTTCACATTTTGAAGTCAAAATCATCACGTTTGTCATATAACCTAGATTTCAGACGTCCATATTCGTCAATGTATAATAAAAGGTCAAGGTATGTAACAGAATTGGTTGTATCGGTTATCTCTTTAATTTCAATTTCACTTTATGCTGATAAAATGTTATGATATTTTTGAATATGGAGGTAATAATAAAATTACCGAACAGAATTGTCAAGAGCCAATATCCAAAAGGCAAAAAGACAACAGGCGGAACCCACCAGAAAAATTGTCGACCAAAATGGTCCCGACATCGTAATGGCATTTTCAAAAGTAATGGTAGGTTAAACCGGTTTTATGGGAAGTACGTTTTTATACTTTAAAGACGACATATATTTATGAGCTAATTTTCTGTTAGTTTTCTTATGCTAACTCAGCAAATACTAACATTATCGCATGAAAAAGGGTTTTTGCATCAGTACTGATAAATTATCTACAAAAAACGATATTCATTCACAGAACGAGGGATCATTTGTTACAGAATATTTTCAATTCAAATAAAGAACGCGTCTTATTTGATTCCTCTCCGATCACAGAAGCAGGCACCAATTAAATGTGACAGGCTATCGCTAACTTACCCAAACATTAAATAAGAAAGATCAATATAATTTCCTCTTGGTAGTCTGTACTCTGCAAACCGAGACTGGTACACGGTAGTGCTGAATACCTTTTCCATGAACTAACTATTAAATACTTATTTATGGTTTTTTGTTTAAACAATCGTTTCTCTTTTTTGTTCTGATCTGTCAAATTAATCATTATTAAGAGGCACCTTTCCAGCTTTAACTCCATTGTAAAACATCTTCGATCTTATAAATGTAGATGATTTGATACATGAGTTGTCTAGAACGTTCCAAATGAAGATTTCTAAATTCTTTGTCACCTAGGTAGATCTAAATAAAGATAAAGAGTCATGGCTATATATATAATTTTCCGTCTCACACGTTGTTAGATGTAAATCAGAGATGTTTCTTTTTATAACCAGACAGTTATCATTTATTTTTGTTAATAACAGCAGTGAAACATCAATATTAGTATTGTGCCATTTTCAGTTCAAAATACTAGAATGAAACGAAATCCTCAGGGACAGCTCGTTTTGTTCGGTCATACAGATGTTCTGATTATATAAGCTTTGTACATGTGACCTCTAAAACTTTAATGAGAATATTAGCTTTTTTTTTGTTTTCTCAAATTAGAATTTGGATTAGTTAATGATGGGGTAGAGTTTGAGTTTTTATAGCATTACCAGTATTTATATCATAATTGTGTTGTTCCTATCGTGAACATCATATCTTTCAATGATGTTATGGTGACGGCCATGGAATTTTTTGAGGGATGAAATTAACATAGACTGAACAAATCCCTGACTAAATATTGTTCGTTAATTAAGGTAAATGTGTGTGGAGGCTATATACTGCTCAACAAATGAAACGATACATAGCTAATTTTGTAATTTTTTTGTAGGTAAATATGTGAGGAGGCTATATACTACTCAACAAAAGAAACGATACACATTTAATTTTGTATTTTTTTTTGTATTTCGCAATTTAAAGATTTTATTTTAGTTTATAAATGTATCAAACGCACAAAACGGATACGGTGAAAATCCGGAATGGAAGTTTTTCACCCAATGATCAAATTCGACTGATGTATGATTTAATATAAAAAAAATTGTTTGATGTCAATACTTGTGGCTTTCATCAGCTTAATAATTTGCCATCTTAAAAAATGGAATACAATGTCTCATTTCGATGCCGAGTTCAATTCAAAATCAACTCTGGCAATGACTCAGTGCGGTCAGATCATTGGTCTTGTTTTTTTCCCTTTCAATTCATTGTTACGTGATAAAATGAACAGACGAATGACTATGGTGTATCTAAAGCAAACATGCTAATAAAATGATAAATCACGGGGCAGCAGGTCCTGTGAGACGTCGCAACGTCAAGATCGCGCAACACGCGTTTTACACTTCGGAGAACGGTAGTTGAAATGGAAAGTATCCGAAGAACTCATGGTCGACAGTGGTTTGAAGTAAACCGGTTCGAAAATGTGATGGTTTGGTAAAAAGAAAATGTAGACATGCTCATTATTTACGTCTGCAAACAAAAATTCCGGATAATGATCTTGACCGGTACAGGGATGGTTCAAGAATTCTAAGAGACATTTTAGGGCATAATGTTAATTCTTAGCGCAAAAGGTTTTCTGCTGGAAAGTAAAATATCATTCTTAATAAAATATTTGTATCGTTTCTTTTGTTGAGTAGTATATATTATTAGAAACACCATTCTAATGGGTTCATATGTGTTCCTTATATGCATGGTATGGGAACCTTTGAACTGGAATGATTAGTCAGTTTTATTGTAACGTACCATAATTTTTTTTCACAATAAATCCGTCAAGATCTTATAGAATCTCTGCTCTGTTTCCTTCTTGAAGACGACGACAATTTTAGTTTCAACTGGTCATCTATTTGTACAACTATATCAGGACGATGGATAAGTTTAAGAGACCTCATTAGTCGGTTAAATATTCTGGTCTTTTTTTGCGTAATTAGCCATTGCCAACTGTTCGTGTAAAGTTTAAAAGAGATTTGATTCATTGTCTCGAAGATCTGCTACTGATATCTTGATGTTAGAAAAGAGCCAATATCCCCGCCTTATTGCTAGTTTCATTGCACCGCTGTAATTTAGGAATTATTAAAACCTATGTACAATAAGACTTTGGGATTTTATATCTCACATATGCATGCTGTTGCATTTAGTTATACAAAGCGTTGTCTCTTTGAAACATGACACGTGTTATTTTATAGAACTGTGAAACTGCGTGCTATTAAAGATGTTTCAGCAATTGTGCATTTATAGAATGCAAACCAAATTCATGCAAGATTTTGTCAAACCTGTCCATCATCTATTGGATTCTTTGTACATTGAGCAGAAGGTGATTCGATCACATGATTTGGTAATTGTCTTACGTCATATTCCATGAAGAGTAAAAATTGACACTTTAATTTGCATTGTCAAATTCAATTAGATAAGTTTATCAATAAACATCAATAGCCTGTCAAACCAAGAATTCTGATCTGATTTGCTATAGCATGCAAAACTGATGACTTATTTCTGCAAGTTAACTCCACGAAAATCATGACTACCAATATGTTTTGTTTCTGACATCAGTTAAAAGCTTAAATACTTGGATTAATCAATGTGCAATTACTTTTTCACACTCGTTAAAACTTTACATTTGTGGTGTCACTTTTATGCCTCCTTCGTCCAACTCTGTGTCACTTCATTTCTATTTAGATCCTTTTGGTTACTTGTTCTCTGTCAGCTTTTACACGTTTTCTGGTGATTAGACTTCCAAATGTTTTGGTTTTATCTGCACTGATGAGACATAAGTTGTCGAAATGCGCATATGCAGAAAATAAATTAACAGTAACTTCGGTATATTGTTATTCATTATTTCAGCTTAAAGGGGTTATTCTGTAATATTACTTCATGGTCTTCCAAGTTATTTGATTTGATCTGCACTCACGAGACATAGGTTGACAATTAGCAAAGAATTCCGCTCAAACCGGTGCTAGGGACCGTCTTGAACTTACTATGATGTATACGCATAGCTCATTGTTTTGAGGCCTCATTGTGACTTCAAGATGAAGAACAACAAAAAAAGCGTTGTTCCTTTGCTTGTTTTTACCCTGTATTTGTAGAGCATTTGTCTCATGTGCATTTACTTCATATCCTTTGTAAGAATGTTAAATTCTTTGTCTTTTTCTCTCGTTTAACTGCGCTACTCTCGAGAAAAGACGGAATTTCTTACATTCATGAAAGCTAGAACAAGGTCTTATAATTACCAAAATACTGACCGAAAATTTAAAGTGCCTCGAAATATGATGAAAGTTATATACCTGAAGAGAATTAATTTTTAGTCCCAAAATTTAAAAAGTGAATGGCGACCGTTGCCAAAGAAACGTCAGAAATGGGGCAAAAAATAAAGTGTATTCTGAAGTTGATGCAAATTCCAGATCTACTGTATCCGAGTTCACAGTTATTACTTGCTATTCAACTGTAATGTCTGGTATTTTTGTGTATGGTCTACGCCTCTTGATGAATATCTCATTTTCTATCAGGACAAAACAGACTTTGAATGTCCGATGTGTTCAGGGGTCAAAGAAAATGCAAATTTTCCGCCAACACTGGCCACTGAAAATATCGAAGAGCATACATAAAACGGTGCCTTTGACCTTTACTACTACGTATTCATATACTAACAATGAAACTGAAGGTTGATATAACTTAGAATTAGTTATAATGATAAATTTATTGAACCAATTAAATTTGCTTGAAGCGTAGTTGATGTGTACACAACCTATCATTAGTTATAATGTTAAAATTCTTGAATCAAATTTATTTAGGACACCTTTAAATCCAACCAGAAAATAAGTTATACACTAGCTACGTCGTTCCCAGAGTCTTTCTGGAAAATGGAGCAGGGAATGAGAACCATGGTGGCTCAAAAATTATTTGAAAGGAATCAAAACTGCATTAAATGCATACAATAATGACGTGCTTGTAGTTGTCATCATCCGCCTGAGATGTTTGACAGATGAAAGTCCCTTATAATCTTAAAATAATGGAATTTATTGGTTATGTCAAAAAAGGAATATCAGAGTATAATCCTTCTAATTTCACATGAGTGCATTAAATGTGAACAAGGTATAAGCATCAAAATGATAAAATAACGGGTGGAAACAATATCGGGAAAAAAGTGACTCCCGTCTATGGGGCCAAAGTATTATGTAATTATTTTATATATAAACGTCTGATCATTAAGCCAATGATTCCAAGTGATGGAATTTTTTTTAGCTCCACCGACTTTTTAAATGAATAAAAATTGGATTTTATTGTGTTATTTACGCATGTTAACTCTTAACTTATTACTGTGAAAGTACTATTGTTCGTGGGGTTCCAATTTTCGTGGATTTCGTGGTTCGCTCAAACCACGAAATTAAGTTCCCAACGAAATGCGTTTTTTCCGTACAGTTTTAATGCATAGATTTTGACACCACGAATTTAAGGGTCCTCGATATAGTCATTTTTATGAAAACCACGAAAATTGATGTCAACGAATAAAAGTGCATCCACAGTATTCCATGTCGATTTGCAAGAAGTTGTTTTCCTTAGTTGTTAAATTATTATGTAGTGTAACATCTTTTGACTGTTACCATCGATTTATACTGCCGTTTTATTCTAATCTTAGTCTATTTATTTTTCAAGTTGTAAATTTCTATTAGAAATATGTCATTTGTAATTGCAGAAAATAACATCTTTTGAAACCAACATAACAGTCAGATGCAAGGACACATGAACAAGATGAAATTATCTTCATGATGTGAAAATCGGTTGAACTCTATAACATTTTATATCATTCACAAAAAAAGCGAGATAAAAAGGATAAACATGCCACAATTAAAAGGTAAAAACGACAAAATACCAGTATGCAAAATCAAAACAAATAAAATTTAGAAAAAGGGAAACGGACAAGATCCTAAATTTATGGCCTTATTGGTTTTAACTATGGTACAACCTGAAAAAAGGCAAAATGATCCTTCCAGGACAGCGTAGATTTTTTTTTATTTTTATTTGGTATATTATGTATTTTTACCTTTAAATTGTCGCATATTTACCCTTTTTTGATCTCGTTATATAACGAGCTTTAATTGTTGCCTGTTTTACCACTTTTTTTTTATCTTGTTTATACATGTTAATAATGGGACAATTGAAAACAAATATATTTATATCTTCACTTGATAAAAATATAAGAAATGATTACAGCTTCGAAATTGAAGTATTTTATCACATATTTTGTTAATCTTGTTATGCAAATGGTTAAAAAACTTATAATTCAAAAAAATATAATATTGAACGTTTTCTAATATTTATAATCCGTCGTCAAATTTCTTCTTTTAGCTTAAATTAATATGATTTTAGCATCATTTAGCTTATTTGTGTTTGTAGGTTCTTTCGTGTTTTGATTTCTGGCCTTCAAAATGACTGTTTTTTTATCTGCACATATCAATAAAATTTGTCAAAATGGTCATTTATAGAATTAAAATTAACGGCAAGTTCTGATTTATTCTTTTCAAAAAGGGAACTGAAATGATTGCCATCTAGAAAGCTAAAAAGAAATTCATAAAAATTCTGGCTGATCTTCCAGTACTGGTTTCGTACCACTTTTTACCACATATTGCTAATTTCTGTGTGAATTTTGTTTTAATTTTCAAGAAAACCGGGTTTTGATCCCGGACCTCTTGGATCTGCTTATACCAGGATTGATAAAAAAGTACACAAAACAAAATATAAAGCAGAAAGCAAAGAGGAACCAGCGAAGTTAGATATAAGTATCTGAAGTATATTCAAATGCCCCAACTATAAAGTAGTTGACCAACACAAAATAAGTAAGATGTGAAATGTGATTTGCAGAAATAAGTCACCATTTTGCATGCTATAGTAAATCAGAAATAAATTGCTTTGCAATATTTTTCAGAGATCTTCAAATGAGATTGTGGTTTCGTCATAGTTTATATACTTCTCAACAAAAGAAACGATACACAGTCATTAATTTTGTAAATATTTTTGTATTTCGCAACTTAAAGTTTTTATTTTAGTGTTTTAATGTATTCAACGCCAAAACGCATTTGTTTATTCCATTTTTAGATCAAATCCGAAACGGATACGATGAAAATCCGGAATGGAATTTCTTCGCCCTATGATCGAATTTGCCGTTAACGGACGGATGATTCAAATTGTTTGATGTCAATAATCGGGACACTTCATCAGATTAACAATTTGCCATTTCAAAAAGTTGAAAACAATGTCTCATTTCGATGCCCCGTTTAATACAAAATCAACGTGAACAGTGAATTATCGCTGTCAGACCTTCGACCTGTGTTTTTGCATTCTCGATTAATCGTTATGCGAAAAGAAGAACAAACTAAGGACTTTTGATTAATCTGAAGCAAATGTGCCCATCAAATGATAAATCACGTGACAGCAGGGCATGCGAGACGTCGCAACGTCAACATCGCGTAACACGCTTTTACACTTATGAGAACGGAAGTTGAAATCGGAAAGTAGGCCTGGGGAATTCATGATCGACATAACAACAGAATTTGGAAGTCAGCCGGTTCGAAAATGTGATGGTTTGGTAAAAAGAAAATATAGACATTCTCAATATTTAGGTCTGCAAACAGAAATTCCGGATAATGACCTTGACTGTCACCGGAGAGGGTTCAGAATTTTAAGAGACATTTTTTGGGCATAAAGTTAATTCATACGTGCAAAAAATACATTTCATCTACGAGTCTCTGCTGGTTATTTAAATGTTAATTTTGATAAAATCTTTGTATCGTTTCTTTTGTTGAGTAGTATATATATATGTGTGAAAAAGACTTACATTTATTGTCAACGTTTATTTTTGGTAAAAGGTCCTGGAATAGCTAAAATGACTCAAATTGAACTTCTTGTTTCATCTTTGCTAACACTTAGGAAAAAGAAGGGAAACGGGGAATGTGTCAAAGAGACAACGAACCAATTAAGGGGAGTAATAACACCTCAAAGCCACCATAAGATCTTTTTTGTCACAAAACGACAAAAGTATCTTTCATAACAACACGGGACATTTAATGGAAAAACTACATAATAGCAAAAAACTTGGGACGGGTGTACACTAAGATCTGCAAAAATGTTGCTTGTTTCCAGTAAATAAATAAATTGATTTATAACTATAGTCGGTAGAATTATACTGAAAAAATGTGAATTTTTGTTTATTCCATGAATTGAAAAATCGTCAGTCACAATTTTGAAAAATCCATATCTTACCCCATGTAATACGGATGTCATATTACCCGCCTGTGTAATACGGATTTCATATTACACTTACTGATGATATGATTGGCTTAATTCTATCTTTATGACACATATCTTGAGTAAGTATATGATAAAAATAATATTTCAGTTGATCACGCTTGTGTCAGTTGTAACAGGTTACGTCGTAACGTTACGTAAAATTGCTTACAATATCTCTAAAATGCATCAGCTATCCTTCGCCGAACATTTTTTGTAAATACCTATTCCGTAACTTAATTTGGGATGGTGGAAGGCAGTCTAAAATTGAAACGTCCGTTACCCCGTCCGATTTATGTATGATCTGGAATTATTTTCGATTTGATCTTGGTTTATGACATCTTCGTGTAAATTAGAAATGGGTTTAAAAATGTTATGGAAATTAAAACGTTACACCAATCTACATATTTTCATATTTCAAAAGCGTTGGTTTATGAACTTATACATTTAAATCAGATAATATTAAAATTGTTCGAGAATATAATATTTCGAAAATTTCAAAATTTAATTCAGCCTCCAAATTGCTCTATTTGCAACTATAAAGAAGTGCTGTTTGTGGAGAATTTAATTATTTCACTATCAGCCTCTGGCGTTCACAAAGAAATCTTCGATAATCATACTCGGAGTGTCTGCATGATAGTTGCTTTTACTTTGTTATATTAGAAAATTAAGACGCTGTAGTAAAACTGCTTCATCATTGTTGTGAGCTGTTGGAAAAAATGTTTGTTAACATCATGAAAGTTCTTTTCATCATTATGTATGATCATTATTTGCTTTTTTATGTTCTTGTGAATCTCATATATCATTTTAGTTTATCGATAATTTCTGTCGCAGGTTTTAAGGACAATTACCTAAACAGTGACTTTAATTAAAAGAGATAAACTAATTAATTGGTAGGAAGAATTTATGCATTTGTTAAGCTAGTTTTTCAAGTTTTTAATTCATAGGTTACTAGATTTGCATTACCAGTTATGGCATGACAGTGAAATGTTTGCTCTTAAGTCAGCTGAACTAGTACTAAAAGGAAGATGTATTTCTTAATGCGGCAGCTTCCAAGGTTTTGTTTTTTAATACATCTAATAGTGAGTTATAAAAATTAAGGTAGTAGTAGAATAAATAACAAGAAACAAGATGTGCTTGTGAAACACTACATATGCCCCCAGATTCCGATTTTTACCCCTTTTTGACCAATATGACCTTGACCTTTGACTTTTGACCTATTTTTTTGGCATATTTATATTCCTCTTTGACTAGACCTATACACATGCCAAGTATCAAAAGTCTACCTTATATAGTTCAAAAGTTATAGCCAAAGTTAAAGTTTCGGACGCACAGACAGACAAACAAAAATCAAAAATCAAAAACAGTATGCCCCCGATCCTCGATCTGGGGTCATAAAAAATCATGACCGACAAATGCTTGGAGCGACAAGAAAACGAGAAAACAATCTGGAAGTGGTGGTATATAAAATTGTTAAAGTAACTTGACATTACTCTGAATGTAATCACATCACAAACTCATAAAAGGGATTTACAGTAAAGTAAGTGAGAACCGAACCGTCAATCAAAGAAAAAGAGCAATCCAGGAATAACGGAAACATCAAGAAACAATGACACCACATGAAAACAAGACAGAAAAGAAAAATGAAGACACACATACAGACGAACATCACGGACCCAATAAAACTATGGGTGAGATCAGGCGCAACGGTAGAGTTAGCATCTCTTTAAAGACCCTGGCCGTGTTAAACATATCAACTCCGATAGTAAAGTCCTTCTGGAAGAGGCTGTAAAGGGAAAAATCTATTGTTATCTGGGAAACAGATATCCCATAGGGTCCACAAAATCGTGATGTCGACCGTAAAACTTCTGTAGTGATGACTTCAAGTTATGGGTAACATTCCCTTGCAACCGAGCTCTATCAAGGTAGTAACTGTACCTGCTGTAAGTTCTTGTCAACTTGATATATCATTTTAATTTATCGATAATTTTTAACTTATTCAGGTAATTGCTAATATAAAAAAGATCAGCTATCCCCATTGGAAGGGAAGAATTGCTTTAATCAGTTAAACAATTGCTAGTTTAGTTAAAATTTTACCAGTAATGTTAGTTTTTCTTTATGTATGCCAATCTTATGTTTTTGAATATCTACAAGGTGCAGAGTTTTTTGTTTTGTCAGTCTTAACCAATATTGAGAATACTCCATTGTTCTGATCAGGTAAATGTAGCTTTTCTAGCTGAGAACGGACAGAAGGAGGGAGGGGTTAATATGTGTGCCGTCTACAACATTCTCATATCAGAACGTACAACGAGAGATAACTTTACTTGAACTACTGTCACATTTAGGAAGCAAGCAATTAGAAAGTAACGCAATATTGAAATATGGAAATGAGAATTTTTTCAATAGGATTGCAGACGTTGATGAGGATTTGATCTGAAATTATTAAATTTTATTCATACGATTTCCTCAACTTTGTATGACAAAATTAACACAATCGCATCTAAAACATCGAGGTAAAAAATATATATATTTATATAAACATACTTGCAAGAACTGAAGATATAAAAATGCTAAAATTAATTACAGTTTCTTAGAATCTTTTGAAAAAAAAATCGAAATTTAAAACATTATGCACTGTTTTAAAATGAGTAATAACATACTAATATATTGAATTTATTTACGGACGTATTTGTCAATATTCGTTGCAGTTGCATCATCAATAAGTTAACATTTAAACAAATGAAATTGATATCGAAGAATGAATAGTGCATATGATCTAGTTTAAAACAATTAACCTTTTTAAAAATTAAATCTTTCACATTTTTTTCTGCCATTACTGTATTAACCGAATATTTACTCAGTCGGATTAACCAATGCATGAAACGGACGATATTATCTAAAATCACAAAGTGAAAAGAAAGATAAACCATTTTCAATAGAATTCCGAGGGACGTGTTCAGTCGAAGGTTTTAAATCTTATCAAGTTAGAGGGAAAATGACAGAAGTGGAATTCTTGACTATTTAGGCATATCGTACGTAGTATAAAATCATCAATGTTTAAAGCATATATTTCTTTCAATTTTTTTAAAATATTTAATTGGTTGGCATATTCAGCAAAAATTTAATCTGAACTAATATGTAATTATCAGTCTGAAGTTTTAGGCATGTCCCATCATCAAAGTTACTCCAGCTTAGACATGTGTAATTTTAAATTAGATTCTATTTTATCATAATTAAGTGAATTTATATATGTATATGTTTTAGTAATTCTATTATGTTTTCTATTTTGCATTTCATTTTTGTTGAATTACATCGGGTAACTTCAGATATTTTCTTTGCTTGATGCGTTTATAATTCTGTAACGCGTGTATTTTGTAATTTGTTTCATGAATACTGACATGCCATCCATGCAAACACTATCAATACATGTAACTCCTTATGAATAATATACTAAATAAACAATTCCATGTATACTCTTCAATAATTCCAACTGTAATTGTAACGTTCATTTTCATTGGTCAACGTCATGAATAGCAAACGGAAATATTTTTCGATATTTCCGTTTGCCCATTAATCTGCTCCGAACAAATAAAGACGTCGTTAACATGGATCACGCAGTTTTTAACGTACGAAGTTTGAATTATAAGGATTAAACACTGATTTTTAGGAAATTATGTATGTGTAAACTCCGGCAGCTCACTCACAAACTTTACATAAAGTCCTTCGGACTTTATTCAATTTTTGAGTGAGCTGCCGGGATAAATGAATAACTGCTTAAATCCGGAACAGTTTACATGTAGGTAAACAACCTAGATCAGACAAAAGCTTCAGGTCACAATTATATATCATCAGGGGTTTAAAAGAATTTGCATCAGACTTTACACCACATCTGACAAAAAATATTCAATTTATCTCTTGGAAGTGGCCAGGTACCAACAGATTGGAAACCAGCAAACATTGTACAAATTAAAAAAAAGACGATAAACATCTTGCTAGTAATTATAGGCCTGTTTCACTCACATGCATTTGTTGCAAAAATATTTGATCATTTAGATGCAATCAACATTTTTGTAAACTGTCAACATGGCTTTGGGGCAAAAAGAAGCTGTGAAACACAACTCATCTCACTTACCCTCAAACACATAAACAACTTACCCTCAGGAATTCAAACAGACCTGATACAATGTAATCAGATTTCTCTAAAGACTTCGACAAAGTGTCAAATAAAATTGCTACACCAATCAGATAATTACGGTATTAAAGGTAACACCTGGGTATGGATTGAAAACAGAACTCAGCAAGTAATATTTGATGAAGAGGTATCTAGTCAATTGCCAGTTCTTAGTTGGGTTCCACAAGAGTTGGTCCTAGTACTACTTTTATTTTTTATTTTCATAGCTATCTTGCCTTTCAGCTGTACAATCCAAAACACGTTTATTTGCAGATGATGGCATTTTGCGCAGGCCAATTAAACAACAAGAAGACTGCAAGACCTTACAGGAAGACATTTACAAACTAGCTACATGGGAAAAAAACATTGGGCATGGAGTTCCATCCAGAAAAAAATGTATCATCTTTGAGTGTTACAAGGTCTCACTTACAATTTTAACATCAGTACATTTTAAAAGGACATACATTGGAATGGGTAGAAACTGTAAACATTTGTATCTTGGAGTAACACTCTTTTCCAGTATGAAATGTGGCACACATATAGACAACACCATGGACAATGCCAATAAAATCTTAGGCTTCAAAAAACGTTATTTACAAATAAGGAATGAAGGAAAAAAAAGCTTGGCATATAAACCAATAGAAAAGTACGATCTAACTTGGAATATTGTTGCTCAGTTTGGTCCCCACACAAGACAAATAAGAAAATATGAGCTGCTAGATATGTTACCAAAAGATATCATTTCACCAGTCGTGTATCCTCCACGTTAGAACATCTTAACTGGTAAACATTAGAACAACATAGAACATCAACAGATTCACCATTTTATACAAAATCACAAAGTTTAACATAATCTTTTGACCCAAATAAATACCTCATCCCACAAACCAAGCTCGATACTAGTTACACAAACCCTGAACAACACCAAAGAAAGATTATTGTAAAAACAGCTCTCTTCCAAACTCTTATTGTACAACACACTCCCGGAAACAGTAGTTATGGCACACACTTTAGTTCAGTTTAAGAGCCTGGTCTAAAGTCAGCACATCTCCAACTAAATTCATACTAAGTATTTTGTAAATACTGTATCTATGTTAATGATTTTCTTTATTCTTTTAAATATTAAATTGATTTTAAAAATTATGACTAATGTCTTATTGCGCCTCTGTGTCAATGAGTAATAATCAGCCCTTGATTGTTCATCGTATGATGGAGATGTAGATTAAAAAAAAATCAAAATTATCACTGACTCTAGTTCAATAAAAATGTACCAACAGCATGTTACAATAATTGCCCAAACCAAGTGTCCTTTGTCTGTTTAAAACTATCATGCCGCTGCAGAACATACAGACATGATTATATGAACTTATGGACGTCCAATTAATGATTATCAATCAACCTTCGACCCCGTGAAAAAAATCACAAAGTATATCGTAACCAGATAATTGTCGAAACCCTTTTTAATTTTTGTTAGAAGTGTCATTATATTTCATAAGAAAATCTGAATATTTACTCTGTTTTATGATTTTTTCATCTTGATGTTTATAGAAGATAGCATCACTACAGAATCATTTCTTAGCTACCATAATAGAGATTCATGTTCGATAACTCTTTGAAAATAAAATTTGTTATTGAAACCATTATGTGTCTAAACTTCTCTTTTCCACTTGAACTAATATACAGAATGGCCTTTTTATCGTTCATTTTCTTTCAAGCTTTTTAGGAATAACAGATTTTTCTATTTTACTTGGTATTGTTTAAACCCCCATTCGCCACATATTGGCAAATACATGTAGATCGATTATGCAATAACTATTTTTCTACCAATTTTCATGAGTATTTATTAATTTTTTTGGGAGCGAGTAATTTTTGATATATGGACTTTTGCACTAATTGCACAGGTAAATTCATGCATGTTTCAAGAGTTGTCGCGCGTTGGTCAAATTTCGCAATAGTTGTTGACTTAATTCATACTGCTTGATTTCTCAATGAATGTAACTTTTATATAATTTTATATATTCGAACCAATGTGTGGGTACTCTGTTTACTCATCTGAACATACTGGATCAGAAAATATATACTCTCATACGATATTTTGAAAATTTCATGCTTAGTAGAGGTAAACAAAACAGCTGTATTTTGATTAAAACATATGATACATTTAAATATCAGTAATATACCGTTTCTTAAAACTCAATATTGAGAATCTACCCTTTCCCAGAAATAAGTGTCCAATATATGATTATAACTCAATATTGATAAGATACTGTGCCTTAATAACTCAAAATCGATGATAAACTATATCATATAGCTCTGTTAGCGATACAATATTGTTTCTTTTTGCTAAATTACTATTTCTTAGAACCAAATCTCGAAATATGCAGTTTTATATCAATGAAATGCTGGCAATATATTTTTCTAGTTACTCAAAATTTAGATCACTATAGGAAAAAAGTTCCAGAGGGAGAAGTCAATAATTTATTTATTACGTGAAGGCCCTGTCGCACTATAACGTTCTAGCCAATGTGTGCCGACGTTCGCGAATTTTTATAAGAACGTTGGCACACGCCGAAGAAATTGAAGAAATTCTCTTGTTGGACGCATTCATAGCGTCCGGCTTACGGCCTACACCGCACGGAAAACTGATCCATAACTTCTATGCAACGCTCACAAAACGTGTAACAGCGTATGACAACGTTGCAAAGGCGTTTTACTAGCGTACTTAACGAACACCGAACGCATCCATAACGGTCTTCTAGCATTCATAGAGCGTCTGTACATGTATAGCGTTTTGACAATCTTTGTAAGTTCAGCTTGAAATTCTTCATCTCAATGTTATTTGCAAATGACTAAATGCTGAAGTTAATGTGAATTTAAATTCTGCATATGCGCATTTCGACAACTTATATCTCTTCAGTGCAGATAAAATCTAAACGTTTGGAAGACCATGAAGTCAAAGATGTTTAAAAACTGACAGAGAACGAAAAACCAATATGATCTAAATGTAAAGCCAAAATCAGCCAAGGAAAGAGCTTTGCATGAGGGGGATACTACTTAGTTTTCATCAAAATACATTTTCAGCAAATGTAGAAATGGATAAAAATGGCACCGAAAAATACGACATATTTGGAGGAGGGATAGGTCCCTCAAAAATCCGAAAAACATTTTTTTTTCAAAACAATGAAAATATGTCGGTATGATACTGAAATAAATCAGCTATTTACATTACTTTGGAATTTTGTCTTGCTCTTTAACCATTATTTAAAAAAAAAAAACATCGGCTAATACGTTCCTCCTTAGGTACAAGGATGCCCGGTTTGCGTTTCCTACATGTTTAAAACAACTTTCGAGAAACTACTACATATTGCACACATTGCGTGCATAGCGTACCTCTAGCGTTAGTCTAACGTCTGCATAATGTATCAATAACACTTTGGCGAACGTCGTGAAATTTTGAGCATATTCAAATTTTTCCGACGCACCCAACGTTCAACAACGCACGTCAACGTGTGTCGACGTGTTTGTAACGTGTTACAAAAGTGCCTTTAATTTATAATACGCACACAAGCGTGTCCGAAAATATTCTCACACGCTTGGCAAACGTTGGTGCTGTGCGTTATAGTGTGACAGGGCCATCACAGAAAAAAACTGAACGAAATAAAAGTTTGGTAAACCGAAAGTCATGTGAGGTATAATCCCGTCTTCATATATAGTATTTCGTCGTCAAGGTAAATAAATAGCTGTCTAAATATAGTGACGCCAGATACTAGTATGCAATGAAATCAAAGGAATTAATTTCAACAATATACTCTTTTTAATATCTCAGCTATAATAATATACTTGTTCTTCTTTACAATGAAGAGATATGGAGTAAATGCAAATGAGACAAAATCTCTACAAATACATGGTAAAACCAAGCAATGGAACAACGCTTCTATTGTTGTTCTTCCTCTTAAAGTCACCATGAGGTTTTCAACAAAGAGCATTACTCAAACCTCATAGCAAGTTTAAGACGGCCCCTAGCACCGGTTCGAGCGGAATTCATTGCTATTTGCTGAGCAACGCTAC
Organism: Modiolus philippinarum; assembly: GCA_002080025.1. Lineage (NCBI taxonomy): Eukaryota > Metazoa > Mollusca > Bivalvia > Mytilida > Modiolidae > Modiolus > Modiolus philippinarum. Next base: position 9,364 of record MJUU01033873.1, on the reverse strand, counting down.
ATCCGTCTTTTTTCCTTTGATCCATGGATGCGGGATCGTCAACAAACATTTGTTGACTTAGCTGGCAAAGTGTTCTTACAATCGCTGTCATCCATTTCCCGACAAAAAGACTAGTAGAAGACGATCACAACATTAAACAACCCACGGGGCACTCATCTAGCCAATTGTATAAAAAACTTAGCATAATAAAATCATGTGACGTGGGCACAATAAACAGGTGGTCAGAAAAACAATTTTAAATTAAAAAAAAAATAAATAGCCAAAATTTGAAGTAATGAAAATGCATCCATATGAGAACTTCTCTCAAGAACAAGTACACCATAACTGAAATGTATATAGAGAATACATCTCTCTCACGGGGGATCTTTTTACGGACTCCACACTGCAGGAGAGACAAACTCCCGTCTAAAATTTACAATGAAGGGATATGGAATAAATGTAAATGAGACAAAATCTCTACAAATACCATGGTAAAACCAAACAATGGAACCACCCTTTTATTGTTGTTCTTCCTCTTAAAGTCACCATGAGGTCTTCAACAATGAGCATCACTCATACGTGATAGCAAGTTCAAGACGGCCCCTAGCACCGGTTTGAGCGGAATTCATTGCTAATTGCTGAGCAACGATGCATCCTTTTCTTTTTTTCTTTGACCAATGGATGCAGGATCGTCAACAAACATAAACTTAACTGACAAAATGTTCTTACAATCGCTGTCATCCATTTCCCGACAAAAAGACTAGTAGAAAACGATCACAACATTTACATTTTGTTATTCATTAACACTGGGCCGATGCTTTTGCTGGCATACTGTTAGTCCTTGAGGGTATTCGCCAACCCAGTAGTCAGTAGCTGACGCGAAAACGATTTTATTGAAATTTGCAATATCTAAATTTTACAAAATTTTGTTTAAAACTAAGGAGTATCTCCCTCATGCATAGCTCTGTCCTGAGCTGAACTTTGGCTTTTCTATTTAGGTCTTTTTAGTTAGTTAATTGTTCTCTATCAGCTTTCACACGTTTTCGATTAATGGACTTCCAAATGTTTTGGTTTGATCTGCACTGATGAGACATAAGTTGTCGAAATGCGCATATGCAGAAAATAAATTGACAGTAACTTCGGTATTTTGTTATTTACATTTGTAACTGGATATTGATAAGATTCTGTTTTCAATAATGCACAGTTTATATCACACCTTATATCAATAATATACTTATCTAATAGCTCAATACCAATGAAATACTGTTTCTTATAACTCACTATCAAAGATTTGCATAAATCAATATAAATGGAAGAGTAAAAAAGGGAGTATTAGAAGTCAATATAAATATATACTGCATCCTTTAACCTAATATTAAATAATACACTGTTTCTAATAACTACTTATGATATATACAGTTTACTTACTATCTATAATATAAAGCTTCCTTGCTGCATCTTTAAAATTTACTTTAAACAAATTTTGATCGCTCAGAAAAATACACAGGTGATAAGATACGAGTAGTAAAATTATGAAGCGACATGAATAATAATGTGGTAGTATGTACATATGTGATAACAAAGATAACTACGCTTATATTTTGTCGTTTGTTACAACAAATGTATTTCGGTAAAACATTTGACAAAGTTAGCAACATTTTGATTATTTACAAAATTACCTTCTATGGCATATATGAAAAAACAATTCTTTCAAATCGATCTTAAGCAGTTATTCTCGAAAAAGCAACATCAGACTATGTAGATATATAATCCGGACCTAAACCAACTTCTATATAAAATGTATACCTGTTCTATATAAAATGTATACCTGTTCTATATAAAATGTATACCACCAAATTTCTAATGAAGCCATAAAATATCTTGTAGGAAAATTAAAAGAATATTGTTCCAAATTATTAAATGATCTTTACATTTTTTGGAAATTGGAACTGAAGCGGCTATTGGCATTCCCCCCATCATAGACATACTAGTTTATACACTTCACGCTCACATACATGTTGAACATGTGGACAAACAAAATTGTAAAACATGAATCAAGCCTATCTCAAATGGCACAGTCATGTCAGTAACACTTTTAATTAGCAACAAACACCCTCAGCTTTCTCTAGAAAAAAACTTGAACATTAACGTCAACTTCTTGCAATCAGAATAACACAAATGCTCAATCCATCGCACAGAAAGTCAGAAATATTCACCCAACCTCATTTCAAATTCCTCAAATTCCTCGGCCCTATAGAAAGCGAGAACCGAATCGTCAGTCGAAAACGAACAATTCAAGGACAACGTTCGGCAACATAAAACGACAACAAACAAACAAACAAACAAACAAAAAACAAATAAACAAAGACACAACATGAGCACGACACAGAAAGAAAAAGAAGACATACATACTCACAAAGATGAATACACGGACCCAATAAAGAACCACAGGCGAGACCAAGTGCACATGCAAAGCAAGTACCCTCCCTGACTCCAACAGACATCCGTGTTGAACCTCCAAATTTGGTAGCAAAGTCAAATCCGGCAGATGGAAAACAAACCTCTCAGCTGCAAAGAGAGAGATCCGTTGTCAAACATATATCCCATAACGGTCCAAAAGATCGCGACTTCGACTGCAAAATTTCTTTAGTAAGGACCCCAAGCCATTGGCAACACATCCCCGCCCAAGCAGACTATCCGCAAGCAGCCGAGCTCCATCAAGGCAGCAGGCCCTCGAGCAGGGAATGAGTCGTGAGACGCAAACCTCACACACTGGCGCTCCTTGAATGTTGCTATAAAGAAAAGGGAAGCTTATCATCGGAAAAGCGATGACACCGCGCCAGTCACACAGCCCAGTCTGTAGTGCTTGTGACCAGTGGAATTGCGATAGTCTGTTAAAAAACAAGTTCTCCAAACCGGACAAACACGCCGCCAACCAGAAACTCCAACATCCCAAGCATCCCCTCCTCTGTACACCGCCGGGACTCCAAGCAACACCCCAAAAATCATGCTCGGTCAAAGCCTACAACAATGCGCCCATACCCCCCCACACGGGAAAAACATCTACAAATCATATCCCTAAGCCGAATTTTCAACCGTTTATGAGGAATGATAGTACAAAAAAAGTCAAAAGCTGCAATGCTGTTACAGTGCGACAATGATCTCGATTCATAGATGTCAAAGAGATCTTTTGAGTTTTTTAATGTCCACATCTTATTTATACCACTTTTCAAAACCTAGTATCACAATATATTTGAAGGCCATCTTTTACGGCTCTCTCTGAACTTGATTCCCCTTTATTTAGGGGCCGTCTCCGACCTGCCGTTGGGTGTGGGGTTTCCTCACCGTTCAGTGAAGATCTAATGGTGGCTTTAAGTTGTTATTATTCCCCTTTGGGTCGTTGTCTCTTTGACATATTCCCCGTTTCCCTCCTTTTTTCTATTATTTGAACATGTTGCAGACCCGGCGATGTACTGTTGTTTGTATGGTTATCTGTGTAATTTTGGTACCCAGTACAAGGCAATTATGAAATAATTTACGTGTCAGCATTGCTATACTAGAGGCTCACATGAGCCTGTATCGCTCATCTGGTTTTATTCATTGTCACCTATAGACCACCCATTCATACTATATCAGTTCAGCAGATGTTACATTTTCATTCTTGGATGAGGTACAAACTAAAAATCACAAACTTTGAAGGAAAACATCTAAAGACTATTGTAACCAAGTTTGGTTCCAATTGGCTCAGTGGGTTCAGAGGAGAAGATATTTGAATGCATTTCCCATAGGGTCCCTATGTTAAACTGTGCTCCATGCTGGTAGCCATCTTGGATGAGGTACAAACGCAAAAATCACAAACTTTAAAGGGGACCACCCAAGGACTATTGTGACAAAATTTGGTCCCCATTGGCTAAGTGGTTTCAGAGGAGAAGATCTTTAAATGCATTTCCCATAGAGTCCTATGTTAAACTATCTTCCCCGCTGGTGGCCATCCTGGATGAGATGCGAACCTACTGGACATATGTAGAAATTGTAGTTCTGGAAAACCTGAACACTTTTGCAATTCACATTTAACCTTTATCTCAAACAGTTTTTGAAATAAAAGTAAAAACGTTCAAAAATTGTGAAAATTCAAAGAAAAAGCGGCAATAACTCCTACGTGGGTTGTCAGATTTTCTTTAAAATTGCAGGACATGTAGATCTTACTATGCTGACCATTTTTGTTATAAAAACTTTACTTCTATCTTCTTTCAATTTCAATATTTAAGACCAGAAGTAACAAAAAGCTGAAAATTTTACGGAAAAGGGGCAATAACTCCAAGTCGGAACAGCAATTTACCCCTTTGTTCTATTTTTAGTAACAGCGGCCATGTTGTTTTGTCTACGGACATAAAAATCACAAACTTGAAAGAGCATACCCTGGTGATGATTCAGGCGAAGTTTGCTTAGTATTGGCTTAGTAGTTTCAGAGGAGAAGATCTTTGAATAAAAGTTAACGAACGGACGACGGACGGACGGACAGACGGACCGATGGACGGACGGACCACGGACGCCGAGTGATGGCAAAAGCTCACATGGCCTTTGGCCGAGTAAGCTAATAAGACTTGACAAATTATTTTATTCAGCAGTCGCAGCCAACATCAGCAGTTACTAAATTACCGTGTAATGCAATCCTAAAATGGAAATACGAAAAATATTCTTACGAAATCACATCTTGCACTTATTTTGATAATTCAAATCTTCACAATTTTGTTTTTGCAAATAACATGCGCAGAGAAATGACAGTTTCTTGATTAAGCTGAAGATGCTCAATAGACAGAAAAGGGAAAAGAAGAACACTCGTTCAGTATGTACGTCCGTTTGAATAATTTTAAAATCCTTCGCTTAACTTTTACGCCTGTTTTACAGCAAATCCCAGTTACTCATTGGTCCAAAATATTTCTTATATTTAAGTTTACTAACATTAACAAAATACCGAAGTATTAAAATCACTATTTTCCACCTTTTGCACGGCTGTAAGTTGAAGCGCCTCTGAAATATTATAAGTCATTCGAAGTGAAGTTTTTTTATGCTTTAAAGACCAAGTGTATTAATTCGCTAATATTCTGTCAGTTTTTCTTTTACTAACTCAGCAAATTCCAAAATTATCGCATGAAACAGGCTTTGTATCAGCACTGATCAATCAAATTTATATTCATTTACCAAACGAGGAATCATTTGTTGCAGAATATTTTCAATCCAAGTAAAGACACGTCTAATTTGATTTTTATCCGATCACAGAAGCAGGCACCAATAAAATGTGACAGACAAACACTAACTTACCCAAACATTAAATAAGGAAGATCAATATAATTTCTACTTGGTAGTCTTCATGCTTACACTTCCGGATCACCTGATGATACCTCAGTTTTTGTAGGGGTTCACACTGCTAGTGCTTTAGTTTTGTGACATTCTTGTTCTTTTTTATTTGTTTAGTCTTTGTCATACTGTCTCAATTCGTGTTTGATATGATTGGCCGTGATTTTGGATTTGCGATTTTAGTTTTCCACCCTTTTCTCTTTCTTGCGTCGGTATTCGTTTGTCGATGTATTCTGTAAACCGAGACTAGTACTCGGGTGTGATGAATACCTTTCCTCAAGCTAACTATTATATACTTATTTATGTTCTTTTGTGTGTAAACTATCATTTCCCTGAAAATGGTGGAATCGATCTTTTTGTTCTGATCGATCTAATTATTCATTATTTAGAGTTGGGTTGCCTTTCCAGCTTCAACTCAATTGTAAAACATTTTAGATGAAAATAAATGTTTAATAAATGAGTTGTCTAGAATGATCCAAATGAGTATTTCTAAATTGCATGTCGCCTAGGTATAGGTTTAAATACAGATAAATTTAATTTTTCCGTCTCACCCGTTGCTAAATATAAGTCAGACATGTTTCCTATTATAACCCAGACAGTCATCATTCATTATTTGTATAATAATGTGTTGTTTTACATTGACTATGCGAAAAAAGTAAACAGGGTGATGGACAATAGTGCAACACCCGCAGGGGAGTGCTCTATTGTCCATCACCCTTATAATGTTTTCCATAGTCAATGTAGAACACAACATTATTGTTATTATTATAACGACTGTTGACTATGTTTAAAAGTTTCATTGCCAAATAATTCTTTTCATTTTAAATTGCTTCAAAGTATGAAAAGTCGTTATATATACTACCAATGTTTCAAAGCACACGACTCATTTTTCTTTACGAAACTTCAAATGGTGATTAGAAACTTGTTAACATCAAGCGCACAAGTGATCACGCGAATAAGTCCCACCCATTTTCGATCAAACAAAAAACTTCGCCTGCACGTAATGATTGATTATGATTGACAAAGAAATCAATAGTTTTTCACAACAGCAGTGCCTACCATCGCCCATATGCCGTCAACGCTATTTCTTGCAACAACAATGTGAATATAAAACTGTTTTGTTATTAAAAAAACACTCTTAGAGAATGTATAATAATGTTTAATAACAACAGTGAAAAAGCAATATTTCTATTGTGCCATTTTTCAATTTATACTACTAAAATGAAACGAAATCCATAGGGACAGCTCGACTTGTTCGGTAAGACAGATGTTCGAATTAGCTGTATTAATTCTAAAGATTATTTTTCTTATACATGGTTTTAGTCTTCTCAAATTTAGATTAGATTAGTTTAGTTAAGATAAGATAAGAAAAAAATATATTGAAAGGTAAAATATTTGAAACATTTTTATACTAATGGATGTATGTGTGTTACTGTTCTATATGCAAACTGTGAAAATCTTTAACTTTAATATTTCGTCAGTTTAATGTAGATTACACCTCTAGATCCCTTTCATTACCATGTTTTATCCTCAAGAGAAAGTTACATTTTAACATTTTAATTGCGAGTCTTGCCGAGCATTTAAAAATTTTAAATCTAACTATCGAATGTGAATAAAATATGGTAATAATCGGGATAAAGTGGTGTAATATTTTTCCCTAATGATAAATGATAAATACCGAGAATTGTATTCCGAATAGATTTTGCGGAAAACAGCACGGGCTGTATTCAACATATGCTAAACATGAAATTAACTATCCGGTCAGAACCAGTTTAAACTTCACACATCATTAGAGAAATTGTAATATAACAGATGTATTTTCACAAATGGTCCTTCGAGACCTTTCAGAGCTTTTTCTTGCTCTGTTTTCCTTGTTGAAGACTGAATGACAATCTCAGTTTTAACCGATCTTCTATGTGTACAACTTTACCACAACTCTGGCAGTACTGAAAAGAGTAACCTTATAGAAACGTATTTCAACGCACTAATCCTGTTGAAAATATAAAATGTCGACATTATTGTTTATTTATGGTGGGACGTTACCAAATCAAAGGTTAAAATATTTGAAAAATATTTTGTCGAAAAGAAAAACTCAATAGGGTGAATTGGAATATGATATCAGAAATTTGGGGGTACCGTGCATTTTTTTAAACGATTTTCTAGCCTCAAAAGTGCGGAAAATGGAAGGAAAATAACAAAGACATATAGAAAAATGCACAAAATTTTGTGCCAAATTTTTGTTGGAATTTAAAATTCGATAACCAAAAAACTATTTTTCCATGACCAAAAAATAACATAATATTCTTGAGAAAACGCGCAATCTTTTGATATGCAGCTTTACAAGGGGTACTGATAGCTATGCTGGCAACCTACGTCTCTTGAGTGCAGATCAAATTACTAAATTTTGAAGACCATGACCGGAATTTTGAAGAATAATCCATTTGATCTCGACGGACATAACAGGAACAGAGATTTAACGATGAAGGTTGAAAGGTAACACAAAAAAGTAAAATTTTAAACGAGGGTGAAAACATTTCTGTGCATTTCTCTTCATTTTGGTATTGCAAATTGTTACTTCTGACAGAAAGAAAACATGGTAGTAAAGAGAAGCATTGCTTGTTTTGTTTGGGGTTAAATTCAGAAATAGGTCATCAGTTTTGCATGCTATAACACATCATATTAAAGTGAAAATGAAATTCTTGGTTTGACAGGCTATTGATGTTTATAGATAAACTTATTTAATTGTATTTGACAATGTAAATCAAAATGTCAACTTTCACTCCTCATGGAATATGACGTAACACAATTACCAAATCATGTGATCGAATTAAAATCTGCTCAATTCACAACGAACGCAATAGATGATTTACTGCTTTGAAGATAACATGCATGAAGTTGATTTGTTTGTTGCAAATATTCAATTGCTGAACATTTTTATGGCATGCAGTTTCACAGGTCTATAACGCGTTTCATGTTACAAAGAGGTAGCTTCCAATATTAAAAGTATCATATTGCAAAATACAACAGGGCACATATGACAGATCTTAAATCCCAATGCCTAATGGTGCATAAAAATTTTCAAAATTGACATGTGCAATGGAAACGATAGTAAGGCGGTAAAAATGACACTTATCCGATTTCCAGTTGTCCGTCGCATACCTCCAGTCTCCAATTTAGAACATCGAATCTGTATTAGAATTGACACAATGTATTTTACCAATTTAAGTTATGAATTTTTCAAATAGTACTGAATCGAGAAATAGCATGCAAATTTCCGAAATTTCATTGAGAATGTATCTGCAGCAGACCATACTTAAAATCTCATTGAATTTTAATGAAACCTCAATTGATCATAAATATAAAAGTCGAATTGAACAAGGTCTAAGAATTATCCAAATAGTAACCAAAATACTTAAAGAGCCTTAAAATTAACGTTATTTAGGAAGAGAATTAACCTATAGTCTCACTAACAACGAAAAAAAAATGGCGAAAAATTATGGTTATTTGGAGTTTGATGCTACCTTCCGGAAACAATGTATTGCATGTTATGAATATTGGTGTTAGTCTCAAAAGTTTCATTAGGACCAAAAGGTGAGAAAATTAAAAGTAATTTGAATTGAATGAAACCTTAAGGAATGTTAAAGATATGGGAAGCTGGTTTCAATTTACAATTCTGCAAAATGGCACCGTTACCGTGAACAGGAAGGCTAAAAATAATAATGCTCGAGATCAAATGAAGAACACACAAACAAACATTTTTATTGTCTTATTGTCAATTAAGACGCCCCAGGAGGAGCTGAACAATCAACATAAATTTAGATACAATGATTTCAGTGATTACAGTGATTATTTAAGTGTAATGCAATACAAATGACTAAATACCGAAGTTACCGTTTATATTACCATATATAAGTAAGGTGAAGCTATCGAACAAACACAGCGAGCACTGTGGTCCAAAGTTATGTTACTCAAGAGGCAAAGCATCAATAAATAAAGTTATATTGTAAAATCTACACACACACACACA